>JAHIAM010006279.1:0-33544 GCA_021605205.1 Aegilops longissima | reverse complement strand
GGGAAGGCCAACCAAGGCATTTAGAAGACAAGACTTCGACAAGAGGAGCTTGCCGAAGGCCGGTGAGCGACAAGCTTCCGGACGCAACAGCAGAATAAATCATGCAAGGTGCTTGTCACATAAATTACCACTCTGCCTCCGGCCCAGCTCATCCACCAACGTGTCGCCATGGGACCTTTCCAAGCGCCGGTGGCAAGAGGTCTGTGAGGCCGGCGGGCGGGTGGCAAGCGGTGCCGATAAGATGGCCATCGTGGCGAACGGTGGCGCCTCGACGGTCCCTTTCTGACTGCTTAGTCGACTTAGACGGGCATTTAATGCTTTTGTCCCCTGCCGTCCGTGGTTAGGTAGGATACACTGACAAGTAGATGTACCAACCGCAACTCATTTTCCCTTTTTGCTTTTGTTCACGCTACTGCCGTCGGTGACCCCTTGAGCATATAAAAGGAGGCCCATGCGCAACGAGAAGGGGTTCACTCATTCAAACCAGAGACACTCACGCTAGGTCTTGTAGCTCTCATATCCCTCTAGCAAGAACACAACAGAATCGCAAGCAGCAAGAGAGTATTATCTCCCGAGAGCTCCGGTGGGTAAACTGCTCGGTGTTTCGCCTCGATCCGCTTTTTTCAGGCAACCTCCGCCCCCATCAACTGAAGGGGCTCGGTCCGCCGTCCCATAGGTGTTCGTGGGTCCGATCAGCTTCCCCAACATCTTGGCGCGCCAGGTGGGGCCGAGGCTGTGTGAACCTGATCCGCGCTCACACGAGCAACATCTTCATCATCTTCATCAACATGCCACCAAGAAGAAGGCTTCGCGGCACGAGCTGCCCACGCCGATCCCACCACCACCGGAGCAAATGGGTGGTGGGGTAGACACCGTGGAAGAACGGCGCGCGGCGAGGAGCCCATGATGCTGCTAAGTCCAAGGACAAGGCCGCGAGACTCTCGGCGCCCGTGACACGCACCACGCCCATCTCAGAGGCGCGGAACGACAATGCCATGGTATTCATAGTACCATACGCCGCTGGATCAAGATCGAGCTGGTGGATCCCGAGGCCCTCAAGACCAGCTTGCACGCCGGCATGCTGGCACGAGCGAGGCACGGTCGCCTGACGGGATACTCGCCCTTCTAACATAGTTAGAAGTCCGGCATATCCCGCCCTCGCGCCGCTCACTATCGCCACCCACCACTCCAGCAGAAGCTTTGGCGAGAGCTCAATCGCTTCCTAGATTACCCTCCAACAGCCGACAAGGTCGGCGAATGGAGGGCTACCATCCGTAGTCTCATCGGCTTTGCTAACGGCGACACCGCGGCAACCAACTACATCGCAGCCGCGGCAAGGCGATAAGGCACGATCCGTGGCGATAAAACCTGTGGGGTGCAACCACCATGCACTCTCCACCTCGGAAGGCTAAGATCGCTGACTCGCCGATCCACCTCGACAGCGACTCCATCACACATCAGATCCATGAGCTCGCCGCGATCAACGCCAAGTTCTTCATGAACGACAAGAAGAAGACGCCGAACCCAGATCGAAGCGCCAAGAGAAGCGCGACGTCAACCCGACCAGCGCTGGGCCCTCTATCGATATGCATGCGCCGGGGAACCAGCGACTTGCCGCACACGGTAGGTTGCCCCTGCTCACTCGTGAGCTCGCGGCAAGTCCAAGGCCCAGCAGAATTTCGCCGATGTAATTTTTGTGAGAAGTACGACGGCAAGACGATCCGTCGAGTTCCTCAAGATCTACACCATTGCGTGCAAGCTGTCAGGGTAGACGACAAGATTCTCGCCAACTACTTCCCTGCTGGTACTCAAGCCCAATGTCGATCTTGGCTCATGCACTTGCCGGACAACTCCATATCCTCTCATGGATCTATGCCATCAGTTTGTCGGCGCTTTCACAGCGCCACAAGCCCTCATGGCCAACAGAGTGACCTTCATCCGCCGCCTGTATGAAGGAGAGCCTCATGCAAGTTCATTCAGAGATTCAGCCGGTACAACACAACATCCCAAATGTCCACCGCCGCTGGAAATCAGCGCATTTCATCAGAACGTGAGGAACTGCAGGATGCGGAGGAGATGGCGATGTACAAGATCAAAGACGCTGCGAGCTATATGCTCGCCGGCTAAGTGTGCGCGTGGTCAAGAAGGAGGAGACTCCGGAGAGAATATGGAAGCAGGATCTCGACAGTGAGGGGTCCGCCCGGCAAAGAAATACCGCGCGGAGCAATGTAAAGAAGAAAGGAAGAGATGCTAGTTGTCGAGCAGTCCGCAACGGAGGTGGCGCCAAGAAAGCCAAAGTTGGTAGCTCCGCAAGGAAGTTGCCGCTGACACCAACTGCCAGGCTGTGGCGGTCGCCGACAAGGTGATTTGCCCAACAAGCAAGATCGCAAGATCCACCGCACCAAGGGCCATGACCTCCGTGAGCTGCAAGAAGGTCGAGCAGCTTGTTGAGCAGCGTATATTGAATACGAGCGCGCGACAAGGAGAAGGCTCAAGAAGGTTGTAACGCCCGGATTCGATGCGCCAGTGTCCGCCGCTTATTCGCCGCCTATGTCATGTGCTTATGTGTTGCATTTTGCCATGTCATCATCTGCATTTCATATCATGTCATCATGTGCATTTCATTTTGCATACGTGTTCGCCACATGCATCCGAGCATTTTCCTCGTTGTCCGCTTTTCCAATCCGCACTCCTATGTCTCCCGGCGCCTTCTTTGCCTATTTTCGTGCGGGTGTTAAACGGTCTCGAATGGACCGAGGTTTGCTGCTGCCTTGGTATAGCACCGTAGACCGCCTCACAAGTTTCGTGCCATTTGAAGGTCGTTTGGTACTCCAACGGTTAACCGGGTAACCGTAAAGCCCTCTTTTGTGTCCAGCCCAATACCCCTTCCAAAGTGGCCCAAAACCCAGCAAACTCTCCTCCATGCTCTCGGTCGTTCGATCACGATCGTGTGGGCGAAAACCGCACCTCCCCGAGATTCATGGATGAATCTTCAAACCCTAAAACCCTCCCTAGTGCGCACTCCGCAATGGACACGTCCGGACCGCTACCGGACATGTCCGCTCTTCACCCCTGCCCAATAGGACGCCACCACTCACCCCGCCTCCTGCGGGCTAACGGGAGCTGCCACGGGCGCCACGGCTGCCTCGGCCGCTGCCCGCCTGCAGCCTGCAGCAGGCCTGCTGCCCAGATCTGCCGCTGCCTGGCCATCGCTGTCCAGGCCGCTGCGCCACTCGGCCGGGCCGGAGCGCTGCCACATCGGCCACAGGCGCCACATGCCAAGGCTGGCTGCCCCGCTGGCGCTTCTCGCCGCTCGGGTGCCGCCTGCCTCGCCTCGCGCCACTGCCGCCTCACATCTCGCTGCCGGAGTTGCGCCGCTCTGGCGCCTGGCCTCATCTGGCCACCGGCTGCCGCCCTCCTCAAGGCTGCCGGGTCCGCTGGCTGCCGCCGCACCAACCCCGGTCCTCCACCCCGCCCTCACACTCCTCGCTGCCTCTCCCACCGAGCCGCTAGAGGTTGACTTCTCCTCTCGAGCTCGAATTTCTAAGTCCCCAGATTGTTGCAATATTTTCATGCTTTTTCATCGATCATAACTCTGC
This sequence comes from Aegilops longissima, assembly GCA_021605205.1. Lineage (NCBI taxonomy): Eukaryota > Viridiplantae > Streptophyta > Magnoliopsida > Poales > Poaceae > Aegilops > Aegilops longissima. The sequence continues at coordinate 29,945 of JAHIAM010006279.1, read as the reverse complement.
ATCCGTAGTCTGCTTTTGGGCGGTAATATGTCAAATTGTTCGCCTGACGAGTACATCATTTCATCTCATTGCATCATTTACATTTGAGCTCATCTTGATGCCCGAAATGCTGTTAGAAGAGGGCTATGTGATGTTAGTTTCAGATTCTTATCAGAACATGCACTTTTGTCATTTTTGCCATGATTGATGTGTGCATCCTATGAACTTGAGTCCTACATGTGTTTTGTAATATGCCATGCCATATTTACAGGGGTGTATGCCATGTATTTTTGTGATCTCTGTGGTGACTAGCACAAGCATGCAAACTAGGCTTCATGATGTTGCTGATTTCAGCCCCTGTTTGCTGATATTTTTATGCCATGTTAACTTGATGCTACCGAGAGATCCATGCTTATTTTGAGATACTTCAGTAAGGATGTTTTGAACATATGGTTATTCTCTATCCATCCATGCCCTTGTTTGCAATTATGGAGTGCCATAGCTTGAGTCAATCGAGCTCTACTTTTGCTATAAAATGTTTCCGGCAGGTTGTTTACATGTTATTCAATTTTGCCAAGGTTGTTGTAGTTGATCCGTGTATGCTATGATGTTGTTCTTGCCATGTATAGCTTCTATGCCATGTCTTATTGCTGTGAGTTGCCTTGCCATGCCATGTATTGCTCTGTGGTGAGTGGTTCAAGCTCACCAACATGCCTACTTATTGTTGTTCCTGCCTTGTATGAATCTGTAATATAACTTGTCATGTTTACATGCTTGCAACTGTATCTTCTGATCCTTTTTGGCTCATGGTCAGTAAGGGACATTTGTTCTATGAGATTAGTAGATTCATGCCATGCCTTTGTTTGCCATGATAAGTTCCTGTAACATATTGTTTGGTAGCTCTAAACATTGCAACCTGATGTTATTTCTCGCTAAGTCTGAAATCATATTATTTGCAATCTTGCCATGTGTGTTTGAGCATGTTCTAGTGATTTCGGAGATAGCTCAGTGTTCATGTTTTGTCATGCTTTACCTGTACATCATGCCCATGCCTTTTGTTCTCATGTTAAGATGCTGTAGCTTGTTGTTTTGATGCTTGCAATATGCCTAGTTGCTGTTTTGGACAGATTGTTGTCTTTGACTTGTTTCATGTGTATGTGTTGAACCGCTGTTCGCTTTTGAGTGTGCTCTATATGAAACTTGCTTGATTTTGCATGTAGTTTCATATTATCATGTTGCATCCTTGTTTTGAGGTGTTTGCTTGATGTTTGTATGCATTTTGCATCAATGCCATGTTTAACTTGTTTTGCTCATATCTTCTAGGCCGAGTCTCAATCTAATGAACTTTATATGTAACTTGACTAGAATTTCGTAGATCATCGTGGTGCATCTTAACTTGCTGTTTAACAACTTGAACATAAGGTTTATTCAGATCTGGACCAATTTCGAAATTTGCATATGAGGACTTACCGAATTGTTATATGTTGTTTCCGCCTCATTTAAACTTGCTTTGATGTGTTGCTCTTGTTTGCATCATCTCTTGCCATGAGTAGCTTCATGTAGCTTTGTCATGCATCATGCTTGGTTGTGCATCATGCCTTGTTCATGTGTGGTGTGTTTACTATGTTGTGTGCTTCTTCTTGTTAGTTCCTGCTATGCTATGATCGTGAGGATTCGCTCGCTCACGCTTGGTTCGGCTTCATCCGCTCGCCTTCTTCATGGACTCGCTTCTTCTTCCTTATGGATTTCAGGCAAGATGACCGCTACCTCGGATCTCACTACTATCATTGCTATGCTAGTTGCTTCGCTTTTTCGCTATACTGCGCTACCTATTACCTGCTTATCAAGCCATCCCAAATTGCCATGTCAGCCTCTAACCTTTTTCACCCTTCCTAGCAAACCGTTGTTTGGCTATGTTACCGCTTTGCTCAGCCCTCTTATAGCGTTGTTAGTTGCAGGTGAAGATGAAGTTTGTTCCTTGTTGAACATGGAGATGTTGTTCCTTGTTGGAACATGTTTACTTGTTGGGATATCATAATATATCTTATATTATTAATGCATCTATATACTTGGTAAAGGGTGGAAGGCTCGGCCTTATGCCTGGTGTTTTGTTCCACTCTTGCCGCCTCTAGTTTCCGCTATATCGGTATTATGTTCCCGGATTTTGCGCCCCTAACGCGGTCGGGTGATTTATGGGACCCCTTGACAGTTCGCTTTGAATAAGACTCTCCAAAGAAGGCCCAACATTGGTTTTACCATTTGCCTCACCACCACCTACACTTCCCTTGGGAGTAATTAACCCAAGGGTCATCTTTATTTAGCCCCCCGGCCAATGCTTGTCTGAGTGTTGGTCCAACCGAGCTGATCATGGGGCCACCTTGAGGCAACCCGAGGATTGGTTTTACTCGTAGCTAGTCTCATCCGTGTTGCCTCGAGAACGAGATATGTGCAGCTCCTATCGGGATTGTCGGCGATCGGGCGGCTTTGCTGGTCTTGTTTTATTGTCTGTCGAATGTCTTGTAGCCGGATTCCGAGACTGATCGGTCTTCCCGGGAGAAGGAATATCCTTCGTTGATCGCGAGAGCTTATCATGGGCTGTTGGGACACCCCTGCAGGTATAAACTTTCGAGAGCCGTGCCCATGTTATGTGGCAGATGGGAATTTGTTAATATCCGTTGTAGTAAACTTGAAGCAAACTCTTCTAAAATACACCAACCGTGTGTAACCGTGAGTGTCTCTTTTCGGGTTGATCGAGAGGAGAACACGGTTTCGGGTTATGTCCGACGAAGTAGGAGTTCAGGATCACTTCTTGATCATTACTAGTTGACGATCGCCTTTGTTTCTCTTCTCGCCTCATTTATGTATGTTAGCCACCATATATGCTTAGTCGCTGCAACCTCACCACTTTACCCCTTTCTTTCCCTTTAAGCTTTGCTAGTCTTGATACCCATGGTAATGGGATTGCTGAGTCCTCGTGGCTCACAGATTACTACACCACCAGTTGCAGGTACATGTTTGTAATGATCATGACGCGAGAGCGATGTTTGCTTGTTTTGGAGTTCTTCTTCCGCTTCTTCGATCGTGGATAGGTTCCAGTCGGCAGCCCGGCTAGCAGGTGGATGTCGCTTGAGTTTCTGTTTATGTTTCATCCGTAGTCGGATGTTGATCTTGTATATGATGTTGATGTATTCTTGTGGCATTTGTGCCTTATGTATGTATCCCCATCTATTATGTAATGTTGATGTAATGATATCCACCTTGCAAAAGCGCTTCAATATGCGGGTCTATCCTTGGGGACCTTCGAGTTCCTTTTGGATAGGGTCGATATTGGGCGTGATAAGTTGGTATCGTAGCCTCGATCAACCCTAGGAGCCCCTTGATTGATCGTGTAGTTTGGCCGTTGTTGAGTCTAGAAGAAAACTGTTTTCGAGTCTAGTTATATAGAGAGTAGGAATTTTTTACTCCTCAGCCCCTTCGTCAGCTTCTAGTAAGGAATCTTGACGAGGTGTTTTGAATTACTTCTCTTCCCTTCAAAATTTTCTTTAGGTTCACGCAGTTGGTTTTCCGTAGTTGTTCCTCAGCTCTTTTATCCGTGCATTTCGCCAAGTCGACTCGAGCCCTTCATCTTTGAGTTCAATCTCGCCTTCCTCCGACGTTGTTTTTCCTTGTCCGTTTGTCCTTGTTTTTCCCACCCTACCTCCCTTCTTCTTCTCGAACCGAGTTCGTGAATCGAGTATCCATTCTACTCGTATGGAAGTCTTTGCTTTCTTTCCTCAATGATTTCAACCGTGTTTTCTTTCAAGATATTCGCGATTCCTGCTCCAAGTTGCCTTTGTTTTTCCCGCCTCCCACCCTCTTCTTCCCGGAGCTTGAATCTCTTTCGACCATCAATTTCATTCGTATGGAGCCTATTCAGTCTTCCTCAATTATTTCAACCGTGAATTTCGCTTTGTTCGACATTCTTCATCCCTTTCTTTTCCGTGCACTCAATTCAAGTTTTTTTCGGTTGATCATATTCTTTCCTCGCTCAAGTGTTTTCCCTACTGCTCACCTCTCGCCATTTTATCCTTTCGAGTCTTCAAGACATCTCAGAGATTCGCCTGTGTTCGAATTAATTCGAGGTTGTCACCTCATTCAAATATTTCAACTGTTCCGTGCATCATCTATCTGTTCAACATCCCTTTCCAACGGTGTTTTTCTTCAAGGCCCTAACCCACAGTGTCTTCTCCCGTGATCTTACCTGACTCTTCTAATTCCCCGAGTTATTCTCAATTCTTTTCAAGTGTGACGAAGAATGGATTCCATCACCACATGCCTTTTCCAAGATCAATTTCAAATCATTTCATTGTTGGCTCAACCTTTTCGGTTTTTCATTCTTCCGAGTACCTCAGTTATTTTTGTGGTGTTTCTCGTCATCATTTGAAGACCAAGAAGAGTTCCTTCTAAATCTTGTCCATTCTCCCTGAGATTCATGGTGCTAGCTCGATGTTATCCTATCAAATTGTTTCAAGTCATGCAAACTCTTTTCATCCATCCGAGTATTTCAGGAGTTGTTTTCCGTCCCGATCATCCGGAGGTCATCTTTTCAAAATATTGCTTCGCTCCAAGTTTTCAAATTCGCTCTCCAATTATTTTATATCCGTGCTCTCTTCGCTCATCTCAATATTCTTCCGTGCTTCGCTCAAGTGTTCTTTAATCAGCTCATGATCTCTTTGTTCTTTTGCATTTAAATCCCTTGAGCTTATTTGTTCTTCTAATTCTTCCCGTGATTCTTTTCTTTCATCAGTCATTTCAATTCTTACGGTGGTTCGCTCAAGAGTCTTTTCCTTGTTTATCATATTTATTCATTCGTTCTTCCAATCCTACCGTGGTTCATGAAGACTTTCTCAAGTTTTGTGCGATGTTTCTTAATCCTTTTTCAAGAAGAATAAGTATTATGCCAAATCCATTTTTGTCATCAATTTAATTTGATGAAGGATAAGCATACAATAAATCTTATTCTTATTTCCTCAAAGTGATTAATCTTTTCTTCGAGTTTGTTCTTGAGGAATAAATTCTACTTCCAAGTGTTTTCATCTTCTCTTTCCGGAGTTCAATTTATTTGGCCATCTCGTCGGAACCTCCATCTAAATCATCGCAACGCTCATCTTATTCTTTCGTCCTTCATTCTATCTCATCATCCTTTCGTTACCGGAGTTCTTCATGGTGGTTCTTCATGATTTAATTCTTTCTTCAAGAGTTTCATCAATATTTTTGTGGAATTCAAATATCTTTTCTTCTTGCATCTCTAAGTGTAATTAATTCTCCGTATTCTTTAGAATTGAGTTTTGCATTTCTTTTGTTCTTCTCAGATGTTCAAATCCACTCAATCCTTCCTTCTAAGTTCTTTTCATTCAAATTCTTTCAATTCTTCCGGAGGCATTGCGTTGTTTATCTCGTCAAGTGTCATTCCATCTGTGAAGTTCATGTTCTAATCATCCCATTTTTAACCGGAGTGCTGCCTAAATCCTTCAGCCTTATCCATTTCTTTTTTCTCATTCTAACCACTTCGTTAGAACGAGTGGTTTCATAGTCTATTTGATTCCGTGAGCTTTTGATTCTCGCCATACTCTTTGCTCTTCTCTTCTTCTCGAAAGCTCTCGATTCTTTGCTTCTTCTCTTGAGTTTTTGTTTCACCTCATCCCTTTCTTCCGTTCGGTCCTAAGATCTCGGACGAGATCTCTTGTTAGTGGAGGAGTGTTGTAACGCCTCGGATTCGGCGCGCCTGTGTCCGCCATTATTCGCCGTCGTTGCTATGTCATGTGCTTGCGTGTTGCATTTTGCCATGTCATCATCTGCATTTCATATCATGTCATCATGTGCATTTCATTTTGCATACGTGTTCGCCTCATGAATCCGAGCATTTTCCCCGTTGTCCGCTTTTCCAATCCGCACTCCTATGTCTCCCGGCCCTCTTTTGCCTCTTTTCGTAAAGCGGGTGTTAAACGGTCTCGAATGGACCGAGGTTTGCAAGCGGCCTTGGTATAGCACCGTAGACCGCCTGTCAAGTTTCGTGCCATTTGGAGGTCGTTTGATACTCCAACGGTTAACCGGTAACCAGAAACCCTCTTTTGTGTGCAGCCCAACACCCTTCCAAAGTGGCCCAAACCCAGAAAACTCTCCTCCATGCTCTCGGTCGCTCGATCACGATCGTGGGGCGAAAACCGCACCCCATTTGGACTCTCCTAGCTCCTCTACCTATAAATTAGCCCTCCCCGAGATTCATGATGAACTCTCAAACCCTAAAACCCTCCCACCAAGAGCCGGACACGTCCGGACTCGCTGCCGACATGTCCGCCATTACCCTGGCCCAATAGGACGCCGCCACTCGCCGCTGCCTCCTGGGCTAACGGAGCGCTGCCACGGGCCTCTGGCTGGCCTCAAGGCTGCCCGCCTGCAGCCTGCAGCAAGAGTTCACAAGGGCCCAGTCCGCCGCCGGCCGCTGCCACCATCGCTTGTCCCGGACGCTGCCGGCCACGCCGGGCTGCCGCTTATCTGCCACAGCTGGCTGGGCCTCACACAGGCTGCCGGCGCTGGCGCCGCTTCGCTTCGCTGCCGCCTCGCTTCCATGCCTCGCCTCGCCACCGGCCGCCTCGCCATCTCGGGCTGGCCGGAGCGCTCACGCCTCAAGCGCCTCCGGGATCAGGCCGCCTGGATTCGGCGCCGCTGGGCTGGATCCGCCAGACTCCGCGCCTGGCTCCCCGCCTTTCTCCGCTTCTTCCCCGCCACGGACCGCCTGACCCACTGAGCTGCTGTCATCAAGGTGACTTCGCCCTCTCGAGGTCGAATTCCTAAGTCCCTGGGATTCTGTAATATTTTCATGCTTTTTCATCGTGATCATAACTCTGCATCCGTAGTCTGCTTTGGGTGTGTAATATGTCAAATTGTTCGCCTCGACGAGTACATCATTTCATCTCATTGCATCATTTACTTTTGAGCTCATCTTAGTGCCCTAAATGCTGTTAGAAGAGGGCTATGTGGTGTTAGTTTCAGATTCTTTTCAGAACATGCACTTTTGTCATTTTTGCCATGATTGATGTGTGCATCCATTGAACTTGAGTCCTACATGTGTTTTGTAATATGCCATGCCATCTTTACAGGGGTGTATGCCATGTATTTTTGTGATCTTGTGGTGACTAGCACAAGCATGCAAACTAGGCTTCATGATGTTGCTGATTTCAGCCCTGCTTTTGCTGATATTTTTATGCCATGTTAACTTGATGCTACCGAGAGATCCATGCTTATTTTGAGATACTTCAGTAAGGATGTTTTGAACATATGGTTATTCTATATCCATCCATGCCATTGTTTGCAATTATGGAGTGCCATAGCTTGAGTCAATCGAGCTCTACTTTTGCTATAGAATGTTTCCTGGCAGGTTGTTTACATGTTATTCAATTTTGCCAAGGTTGTTGTAGTTGATCCGTATGCTATGATGTTGTTCTTGCCATGTATAGCTTCTATGCCATGTCTTCTTACTGTGAGTTGCCTTGCCATGCCATGTATTTCTCTGTGGTGAGTGGTTCAAGCTCACCAACATGCCTACTTATCGTTGTTCCTGCCATGTATGAATCTGCAGATAACTTGCCATGTTTACATGGGTGCCATCATATCTTCTCGACACCTTTTGGCTCATGGTCACTAAAGGACATTTGTTCTATGAGATTAGTAGATTCATTCCATGCGCTTTTTTGCCATGATAAGTTCCTGTAACATGTTGTTTGATAGCTCTAAACATTGCAACCTGATGTTATTTCTCGCTAAGTCTGAAATCATTATTATTTGCAATCTTGCCATGTGTTTTGAGCATGTTCTAGTGATTTCGGAGATAGCTCAGTGTTCATGTTTTGTCATGCTTTACCTGTACTTCATGCCCATGCCTTTTGTTCTCATGTTAAGATGCTGTAGCTTGTTGTTTTGATGCTTGCAATATGCCTAGTTGCTGTTTTGGACAGCTTGTCCTTTAACTTGTTTCATGTGTATGTGTTGCACTGCTGTTCGCTTTTGAGTGTGCTCTATATGAAACTTGCTTGATTTTGCATGTAGTTTCATATTATCATGTTGCATCCTTGTTTTGAGGTGTTTGCTTGATGTTTGTATGAATTTTGCATCAATGCCATGTTTAACTTGTTTTGCTCATATCTTCTAGGCCGAGTCTCAATCTAATGAACTTTATATGTAACTTGACTAGAATTTCGTAGATCATCATGGTGCATCTTAACTTGCTGTTTAACAACTTGAACATAAGGTTTATTCAGATCTGTACCAATTTCAAAATTTGCATATGAGGACTTACCGAATTGTTATATGTTGTTTCCGCCTCATTTAAACTTGCCTTGATGTGTTGCTCTTGTTTGCATCATCTCTTGCCATGAGTAGCTTCATGTAGTTTGTCATGCATCATGCTTGGTTGAGCATCATGCCTTGTTCATGTGTGGTGTGTTTACCATGTTGTGTGCTTCTTCTTGTTAGTTCCTCGCTTGCCATGATCGTGAGGATTCGCTCGCTCACGCTTGGTTCGGCTTCATCCGCTCGCCTTCTTCATGGACTCGCTCTTCTTCCTTATGGGATTTCAGGCAAGATGACCGCTACCCGGATCTCACTACTATCATTGCTATGCTAGTTGCTTCATTCTTTCGCTATATCGCGCTACCTATTACCAGCTTATCAAGCCATCCCAAATTGCCATGTCAGCCTCTAACCTTTTTCACCCTTCCTAGCAAACCGTTGTTTGGCTATGTTACCGCTTTGCTCAGCCCCTCTTATAGCGTTGTTAGTTGCAGGTGAAAATGAAGTTTGTTCCTTGTTGAACATGGAGATGTTGTTCCTTGTTGGAACATGTTTACTTGTTGGGATATCACAATATATCTTATATTATTAATGCATCTATATACTTGGTAAAGGGTGGAAGGCTCGGCCTTATGCCTGGTGTTTTGTTCCACTCTTGCCGCCTTTAGTTTCCGCTATATCGGTATTATGTTCCCGGATTTTGCGCCCCTAACGCGGTCGGGTGATTTATGGGACCCCTTGACAGTTCGCTTTGAATAAGACTCTCCAAAGAAGGCCCAACATTGGTTTTACCATTTTCCTCACCACCACCTACATTTCCCTTTGGGAGTAATTAACCCAAGGGTCATCTTTATTTAGCCCCCGGCCAATGCTTGTCTAAGTGTTGGTCCGAACCGAGCTGCCTCGCGAGGCCACCTTGAGGCAACCCGAGGATTGGTTTTACTCAGAGCTAGTCTCATCCGTGTTGCCTCGAGAATGAGATATGTGCAGCTCCTATCGGGATTGTCGGCAAGATCGGGCGGCTTTGCTGGTCTTGTTTTATTGTTGTCGAATGTCATGTAGCCGGATTCCGAGACTGATCGGTCTTCCCGGGAGAAGGAATATCCTTCGTTGATCGCGAGAGCTTATCATGGGCTGTTGGGACACCCCTGCAGGTATAAACTTTCGAGAGCCGTGCTCCGCTGTTATGTGGCGATGGGAATTTGTTAATATCCGTTGTAGTAAACTTGAAGAAAACTCTTCTAAAATACACCAACCGTAAAGCGAATCGTGAGTGTCTCTTTTCGGGTTGATCGAGAGGAGAACACGGTTTCGGGTTATGTCCGACGAAGTAGGAGTTCAGGATCACTTCTTGATCATTACTAGTTGACGACATCGCTCCTTTGTTTCTCTTCTCGCCTCATTTATGTATGTTAGCCACCATATATGCTTATCCGCTGCTGCAACCTCACCACTTTACCCCTTTCTTTCCCTTTAAGCTTTGCTAGTCTTGATACCCATGGTAATGGGATTGCTGAGTCCTCGTGGCTCACAGACACTACACCACCAGCTTGTGTACATGTTTGTGATGATCATGACGCGAGAGCGATGTTTGCTTGTTTTGGAGTTCTTCTTCCGCTTCTTCGATCAGGGATAGGTTCCAGTGTCGGCAGCCTGGGCTAGCAGGTGGTGGATGTCGCTTGAGTTTCTGTTTATGTTTCATCCTTAGTCGGATGTTGTTCTTTGTATTTGATGTTGATGTATTCTTGTGGCATTTGTGCCTTATGTATGTATCCCTATGTATTATGTAATGTTGATGTAATGATATCCACCTTGCAAAGCTGCTTCCATATGCGGTCTATCCTTGGTGGGACCGTCGAGTTCCTTTTGGATAGGGTCGATATTGGGCGTGATAAAGGTGCCGGAGGAGCCAGCAAGAAACGCCTGCCGGGAGGACGTCATGGCAAGGCCAAGCAGCTTATTAAGGAGATAGACCTCCGCTGTCCGCTGCAAGGATGAAGATGACGACGACGATGCGCATATGGAAGATGATGAGGCCGACGAGCAGGAGTTCCGTAAGCCACGAGGTCCTGCGGCGCTGATGGTGGTGCTTCTCTCAGATACTTCACACCGCCAACTCAAGCAAAGGATGCGGAAGTCAATGTGGCGTAACCATCCATCGAGTCACGCAAGCCTCTCGAAATGGTCCAAGACGCCTATCATCTTTGATATTGAGGACCACCCTGGTCGATAACTCGGGTCGGTGCTTGCCGATGTTGGTTTCACCAACTATCCGCAACCTCAAGGTCACCAAGATGCTAGTTGACGGCAGGGCCGGTTTCAACCTGATTTCCACGGTACTCCGTAAGCTCCAAATCCTCGACAATGAGCTCAAGAGACCGCACATTTCAAGGAATCAATCCGGGAAGGAGCAAGTCAAGGGAAAGATCACGCTGTCGTAACGCTTGGCAGCGAAGTTAAACTTCAGGACTGAAGGGTCACTTTTGATGTTGCTGATTTTCCATTGCATTACAATGGAATACTTGGCCGTCCAGCACTCGCCAAATTTATGGCAGCCTCTCATTATGCATACAACTTGCTCAAGATGCCAGGCCCGATGAGTGTCATTTCTGTCCATGGCGACAAGAAGGATGCTCTTATCTGCGCCGACAAGATCTACCGGGAAGCAGCAGCTGCAACAGATAGCAAGACACTTGCCGCTGAAGCTCCCGGGGGGAAGAAGAAGACCAAGTCGCTTCGATGCCCACTCCGCAAGCGCACATCTTCGAGTGCTGCGCCACCGCCGAGGACGCACCATCGAGCTCGACCGCAAGTGTAAGAAGACGATGGCAGCTCCACCAAAGACCAAGAGGGTCCCCGCCAAGGAGGACGGCATTGGTGGTACCTTCACCATCGCCACTCGACCCTAAATAGGAAGGCGCTGTTGCTTTCCTCGGGCAAATGTCGACGTGTTTGCATGGCAACCGCCCGACATCCCCGGTCTTCCCAGAAAGTAATTGAGCACCATCTTGCCGCCTGTCCTCACGCTGCGGCCCGCCAAGCGTAAAGTCGAAAGCAAGCAAAGGAGCGCCAAGAGTTCATCGCAGAAGAGATCAAGAAATTGGAAGCAGCGGCCTTGTCGAGGAGTGCTCCACCCACGTGGTTGGCTAATCCTGTAGTCGTATAAAGGCAAATGGAAAATGGAGGCTTTGTATCGACTTTACCGATGTTAATAAAGCTTGTCCCAAAGACCCATTTCCCTTGCCGCAAGATCGATCAGATTGTTGACTCCACGGCCGGATGTGATTTGCTTTCATTTCTTGACGCATACTCAGGATATCATCAGATCTTCATGGCGAAGAGGATGAGGAGAAACCGCATTCATCACCCCATGTGGCACATACTGTTTCATACTTAATGCCTTTCGTTTAAAGAATGTTGGTTCAACATTTGCAAGAGTAGTCCATGATGCTTTTGAGCCGCAAATGCACGTAAATGTAGAAGCTTACATGGATGACATAGTGGTCAAAAGCAAGGACAGGGCAACTCGTTCAAGATTTAGATGAGACCTTGCAAATCTGCGCAAGATCAACCTCAAGCTCAACCCCGAGAATTGTGTGTTTGGAGTCCTTCCGCAAGCTTCTCGGTTCTTCGTGGTCTCAGCGGGAATTGAAGCCAATCCCGACAAGATCAAGGCCATTGAGCAGATTGAAGCACCAAAGGCCAAGGATGTACTAAGACTTGCCGGTTGCGTGGTTGCTCTCAAGAAGTTTATCTCTAGGTTCTGCTGAGCGCCTCGCCATTTTTCAAAATATTGAAAAGGCAGGTCCAATGAAATGGACTCGAAGTGGAGGCTGCGCTGCAGACTTAAAGAGATACTGTCCTCCACTCCAATACTTGTCGCACCTAGGCCACAAGAGAAGTTGCTGCTATATATAGCCGCAACCAATCAAGTGGTTAGTGCTACGTTAGTAGCGGAGAGGAGGCGGATGATGAGCTAACAATCGAGGCAGTATGCATCCAAATGACAAGCAAGGCACTTTACCGACAAGCTCGTCCCGATAAGGATGGATCTGCGAGACGGTGGAGGAGATACAAAAAGGATGGTGCAGCGTCCGTTTACTTTGTCAGCCTCTTCTGCAGGAGCTAGGTCAAGGTACTGGGTGCGTAGTTGCTTTTCGCCTTCTCATGGCCTCGAGAAAGCTGCATCATTACTTCCAAGCACATGAGATAACAATGCCACCGCTTCCACTGAAGAGGATATTGCAAAATCCGAAGCAACAGTGCAGGATTGTCGAGTGGGCACTAGAACTGTCAAGCTTTGGCCTCAAGTTCGAAAGCACTTCAACTATCCAAGCAGAGCAATGCAGAGTTCATAGCGGAATGGACTCCAACACAAGACGAAGAAATTCCGTAAACGAGCATCCCCACAAGGAAGCAGCAAAGAGTGGCTAATGTACTTTGATGGTGTCATCTGCAAGGCGCCGTGTCAAGGGCGTTGCTTGTAGCACCCACCGGAGAGCACCTCAAGTACATAGTCCAAATGCACTTTCCCAAGGAGCAAGCAACAAACAATACCGCAGAGTATGAAGGTTTGCTTGCCGGTCTCAGATCGCAGAGACCTTGGGATCAAGAAGCTCATCGTCAGGAGACTCACAGCTTGTCGTCCGCCAAGTGAACAAAGATTATCAGAGTCCATTGATGGAAGCCTACGTTGATGAAGTGAGAAAGCTAGAAGAGCACTTTGACGGCCCGCAGATGGAACATGTTCCAAGAGCTCGTAATGATATTGCCGACGGTTCCACAAAGTGCGCCAGACTCAAGTTACTCTGTGGAACCAGGGATTTTGTGCTCAAGCTGACTCAACCGATCAGTAACGCCATCAATCGGATGTAACAAGAAGAGGAAGTTGATTTCGGTGACTATTTTCCGCAGAGCTTCCCGCCGCCGCCAAGAAGGTCCCTGTGATCGACACCGATATCGCTGAGGAGCAGTTCGCTTCGACAAACCCAAGGGTTTGTTTCTGAAGCGACACTCCGACAAGTTTTGTTCGCAGCTTGCCGGGAACGCCAAGCTCCGCCGAGCCGCAGGTTCTCGCCAGAGAAGCTGATGTTCCCAGCAGCAGATGTGCCTTTAGTCCTTGTTGTCGAGCCGCAGCTCCAAAGATGGGCACAAGAGATTGTCCATTTCCTTCAGAGAGAAGTACTTCCCAAGAACAAGAAGAAGCGGAAAGAGTAGCCCCAGTCAAGTATGTACCAGTTTGTCGACAAAGACACTGCATGTAAGAAGACTCAACGGTGTGAAATTGAAGTGTATTCACCGAAGATGGATGTAAGTTGCTGGCAGAGATACACGGAGGCATATGTGGTCACCACATTGGCAAGAATACCACTTGCCAAGAAAGCTTTCCGCAAGGTTTCTTTTGGCCGACAGCCTCCAAGATGCAACTCGCACAAGTAACCAAGTGTGAAGCGCACTAGGCCCATTCCAAGCAGATACACCAGCCAGCTCAAGCTCTCCAGACGATCCCTTTATCCTAGCCATTTTCGGTCTGGGGCTCGACATCCTCGGCCCTTTCCCCGTAGTTGTCGGGGCTTTGAGTACTTGTACGCTGTAATCGATAAGTTCACAAAGTGGCCGTAAGTGGAAGCAGGAGGAAGGTGACGGCACAACAAGCAATAAGTTCTTCAGTCGATTGTTTGCTGTTTCGGATTCCTCACAGGATCATCACCGATAACGGTACACAATTCACGAGCCGCACTTTCATGCAATACGCCCAAGATCTTGGCGCCAAGGTCTGCTTTGCTTCGTTGCTCATCCAAGAAGCAACGGTCAAGTTTAAGAGGGCAATGCTGAAATGTTGCGCTGGCTCAAGACCAGACTTTCGACAAAGCTACACAAGTGCGAAGAAACTGGATTGAGGAGCTGCTGGGTTCTTGGTCGATCAGACGACGCCAAATCGAGCCACCGCTAGAAACCTTTCGCCTAGTCTATGGAGCAGAGGCAGTTCTCCCACGGAACTCAGATTCGGATCACCTCGAGTGCTCGCTATGATGAGTTTGAGCAAGAGCAGCTGCATAAGATGACGCGCTGCTCCTTGAGGAGGACCGCCTTCAGTCACAGACGAGCTGCTTGTTATCGCAAGCTTTGCGCCGCTACCATAGCCACAAAGTTAATGCCGAAGTCTCGAGGAGGCGACTTGTTCTTCGCGAATCCAGTCCGCCAAGAATGCCAACAAGTTGACGCCAAAGTGGAAGGCCCTTATCGTGAAACAAGTCACTAGGCCTCGGCGCTGTCCGCTTTGAGACCAAGATGGCATTCCGTGAGCAACTCCTGAATATTGAGCATCTTCGTAAGTTTTACTCAGAGGGCGCGGTTGTCGGAACCTGTTCCGCAACCACCTTTTGTACAAGTCTTGCCGATGTTGCATGTAATCCTTTGTACAAAGCCGGGCGCAGATCCCATGCATAAGTAAAACTCATGTGTTTTGCACAATTTGTCAATTTCATGCTTTCATCATTTTATTGCATGTTTTATCTCACACTTTGTGCAGCACCTACACCCGTAGCAATAACGAGCCGCAAGGCTCCATGACTATATTTTCTTCTTTCTTTCCTAAAAGAAAGGAAGGTTCCTCGCACAAGTTAGCCAAGGGGGGAAGGAGAAGATAATGGTCTGGACCAAGCCCGCCGAGGAAATTTCGCTTTACCAGAAGCAAACGATGTAAAAGCTTGTTGCCAAAGTTTGAGCAATCAGTTTTAATTTTAAGTTATCTTCCTCGAACGACTGCATTTTGTATGGAAAACCTGTAAAGAAGGAACTAACTCATAGCTAGTTGCGCCTTTACTTTGTTTCGAGTCCGCCGACAACTTAAGTGAGCTGCAACTAGTTGTGACAAGGTTGTTTGTCGGAAGCGGCACCGCCAAAGAAGTTGCCGACGCTCGCGACTCAGCGTCATGCAAAGGTGCCTCACGACAAGTTCCCTAAAAGCGAGGGCAAAAACATACAAAGGAAAGAATCAAGTAGAGGAAATAACATTGCAATCATTGCCCAAGATAGAGTTATATTACAAAAATAGCTTGTCGAGCTCTAATAGATTGTTATCCTAATATGGCCAAGAGCTTACAAGAAAAGATAAAATTGGCGGCCTAATCTACGCGGGTCGCCATCAACCCTCTTGATCTCGCCCACCTTGTCCACAATGGTGCGATAAGGGCCTTGAGTGCCTCCACATCAGCATCCGCGGCAAGAACTTGAGGACGCCGTGAGATTGAGGCCTGGATTATGAAGGCCACCTTCATCAAGATTTTCCGAGAGCTCCCACACAGATCCGGGCGCGATTCTCGCCAGCTTCTTTGGGATCTCTTCCTGAGTCAGCTGGAGAGCCGCCACCATGCCCTTGAAGAACAAGCTGAGCTTGGCGCTGGGTTGGAGGTGCTCGCCGAGGAGTACCCAGATCCACCATCCCCAGCTCCGCCAGCTCCTTGTCGATGGCGGCGGCAACATTCACGAGACCTCGTCCAGGCTCCACGCTTTCAAGGTGCTCTGGCGGCAGAGCGCCGCCAAGCCGCATTGTCGACTTTTGATCTTCTCCAACAGGCCACCTCCCGCCTCCTCCGCCAAGGACCGAGAGCTTGGTTGGTGCCCCAAGCTCCTCCGCTGCTTCTATATCTGCTCCCGCCGCGACAAGCGCTTCCCGGATTCCAACTTGGCTTGTCGGGCGGTAGAGCGACAAGAGCTTCTTCAGCTTGCTCTCCTCGACTCGCCGCTGCCGCTGCTTGGCCAACCAGCGCCAACCCAGCGGAGGCGAGCAGCTCGTCAAAGGTCTCTCCTTCGACCGGGCGCCTCGAGATCGACGCCTGTGGAGCTTGATGAAGACGCCATCGCTGCCTTCGATAGGCGCCGGCTGGGGCTCTTCGAGCTCGACGCTGCAGGTGGCGAGGGATCAACGGTCGGCGAGCGCTCGGCGCCTCCTCAAGGCCTCAGGCCCTGCTGGCGATCGCCGGACCTCGCCAGCCTCTCGCAGCAGCCTTTGGCACTTTTCGCCGGGCGGACTCATCGGCGCCAGCCCTTCCTCTATGAAGGCGGCGCTGCCAAGATGTTGCCAAGACGCCTTTCCTCGCCAACACCTCGCCCCATCGGCTCAAGGGCGGATGGATCTGACGACCGCATAAAGAAAGAACAGTCAAACAAATATTCAAAAGGAAAATCATAAGAAGAAGAACACAAGGAGTTTTCAGTCAAGAGGATTACCTGTGATGGGATCTACGGCGCTGTCTCAATCACGGAGGGTCGCCGGCGCTATCCCTTTCCGAGAACTGCCCTTGCCGGAGATGCCTCCCTTGCCGGAGAACGCCCTTGCCGGGAATCCTCCTTGGCGTGTAGTAGACGCAGATGGCACGCCGGAGCGGCTTCCGGCACTCTTGGTGAGGCTGCTCGCTCCTACACAAACCAACAATGATATCGGTCAGAAGAGCACCCATGCACGCCCAACAAGAAAGAGTAAACTATATACTTACGCTTAGGGGCTGTGCTGGGGCTATTTTAGGAAGAGCTGCCGGGTCTGCAAGGTGGTCTCGGCGGCCTCCTGCTGCCACGGGATCGCCCCGATCACAACCACCGGAGTCTTGGCTCTTCGACGCTCTTGGGCCAGGCCCCTAAAAGGAAAAAGCTCAGAATGAAGCAAATCAGATACAAGACGGCAACAAAATTGAAGAAATACAAGTACAACATGTGCTTACTCTTCTTCTTCCTCGCTTGAGCTGAGCGGAGAGATCAATTCTGGCTCGCCTAGTGCGACGAGGCGGAGGAGTGGGTTCCTTGACCGCTTGGCGGGAGTTGCAGCGTGGACTGGGAGGGCCCGCCAGTTGCTGCAGCAGCAAAGCAGAGGTGCCCGCGGCAACAAGGCTTGTCTGCTGTGGAGCTGCAGGCTGCACACGCGACGGCTGTTGGCCCATCTCACAGACTGCTTGCCTCCAGCCTTGCGAAGACGCCTTCTTGGTGGAGCTGGGGCTCCGCTATGCAAGCTACTAGATGGTGGGGAGGAAGCGCCTTGGCAGGTTCGGCCGACTCGGCTTCGTGTTCAGCAAGCTCCTCCTAGCCGCAAACTCTTTCGCCGATAAGGCTTGCCGCCTCGCTGCCTCGCCTCCACGGTGAACCCAATTCGCCAATGACAAAGAGCTGCTGCCGCTTCTTCCAGCTCGTGGCGCGCGCTGCATCTCGCCAGCTGGTGTCGCGGTGAGGCCCTTCGCCGCCGGGCGGATCGACACTTCTTCCGTTATCGAAGAACACCCGCACGACGCCGCTCGCAGTGCTCTTCCCAGGTTGGAACAATTCCATGCGAAGTCGCACAACGGCATCATTGCACGGATGTGGTCGAGCGAGGAATTGTCGCACAATGGAACGACTTCTCGCAACCTGAACCATTCGGGATGATCCGCCTGCTTGAACAGCTCCAAGAGCATCGTGATCCAACTCCAAGACGGTGAAGTTGAAGTTGAGGCCCGGGCGTAGCCTCATGATATCCGCCGATTTTGAACTCCCAAGCAGGTCTTCCTCTCCTCGCAAGGGATGGCGCGGGCGAGGAAATCTGCGCCAACGGCGCCACAAGTGAGTCCGCAAGCCCGAGGCATGGATTCGGTGACTGCAATCTTCAATCTAGCATCTTCCGCGCCAAGTTGCTCCAATCGCTGTCACAAGACTATTGGGGTTTGACGCTGAGCGTGAAGGCTGCGGTTCTCCTCTACAATCCAGCACCAATCTGCCTCCACTCCTCCCACTTATCATGGAGCTCTCCTTCCAGATAGGCTTCCTTCTTGCCGATCCTTGAGGTCCAAGCGATCCTCCCAAGAGGCTCTCTCTCTCTACTCGAGGCATGAAGAAATGGCGAAGAGGGCTACGCTGGATGGATTCACAAAGTTTTCGCAGAGGTGTGCGAAAACTGCCATGGTCGACAGCATTGGGGTGAAATCAAGGAGGCGGAACCCGAGGTGTTCATGATATCGCAGAAGAATTCAGAAGGCGGGCAGAGCCCGCAATAGAAGAATAATGCGAAGAAAGGATACCTGCTGGGGCTAGTTCAAGCAGCGGCTGGGAGTACTTCGGCGCTGGATGCGCCACGCCTCCGCCGACCAAGAGGTAGTAGCCTCCTCAGCCTCCCTTGCGGCGAGCTGGGGGAGATGGCTCGCCCTTCCGCAGCAGGCCATGAGCCGCTGGCCGGCCGATTTCACGCCTTCCCTTGTCGGCTGGAGCCATGGCGGAGGCGGTGGGGAGACCGACGGCAAGCAGGGTACTGGGTGGCGATGGGGACGGAGCGCTGCTCTCTTCTGACTTGAGAAGAAGGGGAGCAACGGTGGTTTTCGAGATTGGACAGCAAATGGCGAGGTGGGCGGACTGCCCCTGCTTCCCCGCTTATAGGGAGGGAGAGGGGCGGACGCCCGCTTTTCTGAATAAAGAAACCCCCACGATCTCTTCCACGACCCGCTGCTCGACGCTGCTGTGTCGTGGGGGACGTGGTGGGTCCGGAGGTTACGGCGTGACTCTAGGTCAAGGTGCCCATGCACTGCTTTGGGCCTGGCCCAACAGCGCCGCACCATGTGTGGCCCAGGCCGGGGCTCCTGCCGGTGTACTAGAGTAGGGGTACCCTAGTCTCCTAACTCGCAGCACGGGCAACAGCAGCACCCCGCTGCAAGGCTTGCTTGGTGATCGCCATAGGTCCTCCGCGCTCTATTAGAGCCATTCAAGAACAAAGTATTCAAGCCAAGGAGACAAGGCCCCGCAAGAGGAGCTTGTCGGGAAGGCCAACCAAGGCATTTAGAAGACAAGACCCCGCAAGAGGAGCTTGCCGGAAGGCCCGTGAGCGCACAAGCTTCCGGACGCGACAGAACAACCGCTGCAAGGTGCTTGCCATGACAGACATTAACTCCGCTCCTCCGCTTCCAAAGACATCCACCAACGTGTCGCCATGGGACCTTTCCAAGAGCGCGCGGCAAGAGGCTGTGAGGTCGGGGGCGCTGTGGCAAGCGGTGTCGATAAGATGGCCATCGTATGTAACGGTGGCGCTCGATGGTCCTTTTCGCACCGCTTAGTCGACTTAGACAGGCATTTAATGCTTTTGTCCTGCGGCTGTCGTGGTTAGGTAGGATACACTGCATAAGTAGCTGTACCAACCGCAACTCATTTTCCCTTTTTGCCCTTGTTCACGCTAGCACCGTCGGTGACCCCTTACATATAAAAGGAGGCCCATGCGCAACGTGAGAAGGGGTTCACTCATTCAAACCAGAGACACTCACGCTTAGGTCTTGTAGCTCTCAGCCCCCCGGCAAGAACACAATAGAATCGCATAAGCAGCGGTAGGAGTATTATCTCCCGAGAGCTCAAGCTTGGTAAACTGCTCGTGCTTCGCCTCGATCCGCTTTTCAGGTAACCTCCGCCCCCCCACCGAACCGAAGGGGCTCGGTCCGCTGTCCCATAGGTGTTCGTGGGTCCGATCAGCTTCCCGACACCCCCAGAGGATCGAAAGTATGTCTAGAGGGGGTGATTAGACTACTTGACCAATTAAAACTTATCCTTTTCCCAATTTTAGTCTTTGGCAGATTTTAGCTATCTTAGCACAAGTCACAATCTTAACACAATTCAAGCAAGCATGCAAAGAGTATATGTGCAGCGGAAAGTAAAACATGCAACTTGCAAGAATGTAAAGGGAAGGGTTTGGAGAATTCAAACGCAATTGGAGACACAGATGTTTTTGTCATGGTTCCGATAGGTGGTGCTATCGACATCCACGCTCATGGAGACTTCAACCCACGAAGGGTAACAGCCATGCGAGTCCACGGAGGGCTCCACCCACAAAGGGTCCACGAAGAAGCAACCTTGTCTATCCCACCATGGCCGCCGCCCACTAAGGACTTGCCTCACTAGCGTAGATCTTCACGGCAGGCGATCTCCCCGCCCTACAAACTCCTTGGTTCAACTCCACAATCTTGCTCGGAGGCTCCCAAGTGACACCTAGCCAATCTAGGAGACACCACTTCCAAGAAGTAACAAATAGTGTGTTGATGATGAACCCTTGCTCTTTGCGCTCAAATGATAGTCTCCCAACACTCAACTCTGTCTCATAGGATTTGGATTTGGTGGAAAGAAGATTTGAGTGGAAAGCAACTTTGGGAAGGCCGAGATCAAGATTCATATTGTAGGAATGGAATATCTTGGCCTCAACATATGAGTAGGTGGTTCCTTCTCGAAACAACAAGTTGGAAGTGTAGGTTTGTTCTGATTGCTCTCTCCACGAATGAAGAGGAGGTGGAGGGGTATATAGCCTCCACACAAAATTTAACTCACATAATAACTTGCCAACCTCGGTGGGACCGACTGACAAACTCGGTCGACCGATTCAGCAAATCTAGTGACCGTTAGGATTTTCGTGGGACCGACATGCAACTCGGTAGGACCGATATGGTTAGGGTTAGGTCATAATGTAATCTCGGTGATATGGATTACACAAACTCGGTGAGACCGATTTTGGTAATAAGCTAACCAGAGAGTTGGTCAGGTAAACTCGGTGGGACCGATTCGCTCTTTTCGGTTAGACCGAAATGTTACGAAAAGGAAATAGATAGTTTACATTGCAATCTCGGTGGGACCGATCGCTCATCTCGGTAGGACCAAAACGTTACGAAGGGAAACAGAGAGATTACAATCCCATCTCGGTGAGACCGAGATCCCTATCGGTGAGACCGATTTGCCTAGGGTTTGTGGCTGTGGCTATGACATCGGAACTCGGTGGCGCCGTGTAGAAAGAATCGGTAGGGCCGAGTTTGACTTTGGGTTTAGGTCATATGTGGATATGAGAAAGTAGCTGAGGGTTTTGGAGCATATCACTAAGCACCGTGGAGCAAGAAACTCATTAAGCAACACCTCATCCCTCCTTGATAGTATTGGCTTATCCTATAGACTCAATGTGATCTTGGATCACTAAAATATAAAATGTAGAGTCCTGAGCTTTTGAGCTTGAGCCAATCCTTTTATCCTTAGCAATTTGAGGGATCCGCTTTTCTCATCCATGCCATGCCATCCATTGAGCTTTTCCTGAAATATTCATCTTGGAATGATGTTAGTTTAATGAGCTATATGTTGTTAGGAATTACCAAAACCACCTAGGGATAGTTGCACTTCCAATCTCCCCTTTTGGTAATTGATGACAACATATAGATCAAAGATTTAACAAATGATAATAAGAGTGAAAACATTGTCCCTTTGAGAAGTATGTGATAAGCAAGAGCTCCTCTAAATTTGTGCATAGTTAGATTTGCTTTGGACCGCAAATGCACAAGGAGTTAGGCTCATGGGTAACTCTTCCATGTCACATACATCTTGGTGGAGCGCTCAAATGATAATGATTAAATACATGCACTCATCACCAAGCAAAATGAATGATCTTATCTATACCTACTAATAAAGCAAGGTAGTTTCTTCAATATTTTCATCCGCTCACCGTCGAAAATATTTTTTTCTATCTGAGGTGGTACTAAATTTTTGTGCTGCCTCTCCACTAGAAAAGACAAAAAATTGTCCAGAATCCGAATTGGGCCAAAAAGACCGCCAAGTTGGTGAAGATCATGATTTGGGCTGGCACGGGGATCGTTTGATCGATTTCCTTCAGCCCAACAGAGCCAATCCAGTAATTATCACGCCCATGCATTTGGAGGGCCTTATTTGTCGCACGTGGTGACAAATAGTTGAAGGTACGCACAGATCGCCCAAGACTAGGCCGCCTGCTGCTTGTTCAAGGTTCTGCTTCGCTCGCTTTCATTTTCCCTTCTTTATTTTTATTTTTCCATGAAATAAAAATATTCAAATATATTCAAAATTTCAATTTTTATTCCTGTTTTCAAAAAAATTAGAAACTTAAAATATCTGGTTTAGAAATTTTTATTTTATTGCCATTTAAAAAAGAATTTTCTCGAGATTTTTTATAAAATTAACATTTTACAAAATGTTCCATATTCAAAAATATTCCTATTATAATGAAAATTTCACTAAAATAAATAATGTTTGCATCCAAGAAAACAAATTTTAAATTGTTTTGAATGTTACCATTTTCAAAAAATCAATAAATGTTGTGTTTTATAAAAGGTTCATTATTTCCAAAGAAAATATACTTATATCAATTAATATTCTGCTTTAATTTTGTTTGTGTTTTTCTAAAATTATATGTAATTTTCAAAAAATGTTCACTTTGTTTTAAACTGTCCGGCTTAAAAAATTGTTAACATTTCAAGAATCCACATTTCATATTTTTTGAATGTTCAAAAGTAAAAATAAAATCAAGCTACCGTGATTTTATTAAATATTCACGCTGGCCATTGGTTAGCAAATACTGCTTGTTTATCCTGGTTGGATATAATTTAAAAAGATTATGTGCATGTGCCAATAGAAAAGAATATATTATTTGGCTCCAATTAAAAAATTGTGGATACCCGCGCTAAAATAATAAAAATAGTAAACCGTCATAATGAAGGGACATTTATCCTGATTATGCTTATGAAACATGATTTATGCGCTGCAATAAGTAATCCACCAGTGTTACGCCGTCAGAGGAGAGTGGTCCTGCTAGGAGACCCTTTTGTGGACACATCGATTATCTTTCCCGCTGTTCGTCAGAATAAAATATCTCTCCCATTGCAACGCACGGGCATATGTGTTAGTAGACCTTATTTAAATTAAAAGTGTGCGGTATTCTTTTCTTCCGTTATAATGCACGGGCCTTTTGCTAGTAGGGATAAAAGGATAATGTCATCCAACAAGCATAATTGTAGCATATGATCAAACACATGATCATCCGTATCACATGCATATAATGTATCTCAAACAAGCAAATAAAGTTTAACCACCAAAGCAAGAGAGAAAAAAGCAACACTCTCTCTCGAAGTTTATGATCTATACATTTTTCTCCCCTTTGGCAACAAGTTACCAAAAGTTCATAGAAAATGCATAGCACTAAATCGACTCTCGTGCTTGATCTTCGTGTGGTGGAGTAGACAGACGCCAAAGACGAAAGCATATGTTGATGTAGATGGAGCTGGTGGAGTAGGTGCCGGAGCTGGTGGCACCAAGTCGTAGCTGGTGCGTATGAAGTGGCTCGTATCCGCCACTAGCACCGTAGCTGATCTGTGAGCTCTAGGCACTCGCAAATGCATCCGTGGTTGTCTTGCCCTTCCTCTCCTGCATGTCATCCTAAAGCTGCTCAACAACAGACTGGATCTCAGTTACCTTTATATCCATGTAATAGAACTTCGCCCATGATCCTCTCCAAGCTCTCCTTGTTTCGAGTCAAGGTGGCCAGCCCTTCTCGATCCTTAGAGTGGATGCAATCAAGTAGCCAAGTTGATCCTGTTTGCTCTTCGTAAGGTACCGATGCCTCGGCCCATTGTTGGCATCTTGGCAGCCTTCTCGCCTTGCCTTCTCCTTTTTAGCTTCGCTTGCAATCGAGGATAGTTCATCTTCATCCATAACCACTTGGTTGTCCTCAAGTCTTGATAGATAGGCATGTGCTCCTTATCCAACAGTGTATGTGCTCGTGCTCATCTTGGAGTTTATCACCTCGGATCTGTGGGCATATCCACAACTTCTTTTCTTGTCGCTAGCTTGTCCTTTGATAGTCTCAACTATAAGGCTCATGACCTTGAACTTCGTGGCGCATCAAATATATGTAGCAAGTTTATTGCATGCCCTCTCGATCATTCTATGATCACCAGATTTGGGCAAGAGAGTGTGCCCGAGGATCCAATTGATTGTAGACAGGCCCGATAAGTAAGTGTTTCACCGATCCAAACTGGTGAGTCTCAAGATCTGCTTCAGGAATCTCTTTGTACATACGTGCCATTGTGTTATGATCCATCTTTTCTTGGCATAGAAATCCAAGTCATCCTCTTCCTCTTTAGGTGCATTGATCAGATTGGCCCATTCCTCAATAGTTGTTTGGTACCTTATACCTTCGTGACATCCATACTATCCTGCCATCTCGATAGAAGTGGGCTGTGGAGTAGAATTGCATTATGAGCTCCTCATTCCACTTTGTGAGCTTCACCAACAAAGTCTGCAACTCCACAAGCAATCAAACTGTCATACACACCAGATAGTGTTCCTCATTCTCCTTTATGTAGGTCCAATGACCCACCTCATATCACACACAATAGACTTCTTGTCCAACAAGATTGTCTCATAGAAGTCCTATTGTTCCTTTGTGTGGAACCTGTAATCAACAAAGCAGTCCTTCTTCCGTGGAATATGGATCTGACTCTCCATAGCCTCAACCCCGAGTCTCTCCTGATCTTCAAGTTCTCAGCCATAGGATGAGCATAATTGTGGTCCTGGAATCTTCGCTTCAACTTTCTCAGATTTTCTTCATCTTCTTCTTGTTCAAAGAATGCCTCGTGCACTGGGCCTTGTTCTTCTCGGCAGCAGATATGTTCCCGGTATTCCTCTTTGGTCCAATCTTTGGTTTGGAGGCAGCTTTGGTGCTTCTTTGGGCTTTGATGATGCAGCCCCGACTTAATAGCTTCACCCATAAGCTTCTCAGCCTTTGGGTGGTGCAAAAACCTCTTCTTCTTCCTCCTCTTCCATCATGGAAGGCTTTCCAATAACTCGCATGGTCTTCGACCCTTTCCTTCCTTTCCTTCCCTTCTGCAAAGATCCTCTTTGGGTTGGGATTCCAAAGATGCTTGAGTGGAGGCTCTGGCTTTAGACATGGGTTGTCTTCCTGCTGGCCTTTTGGTCTTCAGACCTGGCTTAACAGCAGCTGAGCTATACTCCTTCTTGAGCACCTTCTTCTTGGAAATGGCCTCATACTCTACTGCCACATAATCTTCATCCTCAGATTCTGAGGTTCTCTTCTTCCTTGTCCTGGTGGTAGCTTTGGGCAAGTTGCTTGGGGTGCTTCTGCTACCCTCATCTGAGATGCTAGAGGGACTAGTGCCTCACTCATCCGAATCTGCTCCTCCGACTTGTTCTCGCTGTCACTCTGACGTATATGTTGCAAACACCGATCGCAGACTCGTGAATAGATATAGATGAGATAGAGTGGATGAGCATCACAAAATACAGAGATTTTTGCAAAAGAATGAGTCAAAACTTAGTTTTAGCTTTCCACAAAAGCATTTTGATCAACCAATTTGCAAACTCGGTGATATCAAGCAACTTTTGAACCTAAACTAGTGAACTCGGTCGACCGAGTCACGCTTTGTGGCACCGAGACTGCTAGGGTTTCATTAAAGTCCTGAACTCGTCACACCGATTCGCAATTTCTCGGTCAGACCGAGAACCACATGTGCAATGGCCTTGGCCGAATCAGTGGAACCGAGTGCTGCAACTCGGTGGGTCCGAGATGGTTTCGGCGGAAACCTAACCCTAATTTTTCAATTCATCTCTAATCTACGGAGTGTTTTGACTGGATAGAGTCGTTTAATCGTGGCAAGAATCATAATGAAGACAATGTGCTAGGAGTAGGACAGGGATAGCACTGTGATCGAGTCGATACCCTAGATTGGCGATGAACTCACTACGGCGGCAACGACGGGGATGAATTCCGTTGACAATGGCGGAGACCAGCGATAGGAGGCGGCTGGCGACGAGGAGGACGATCCGGAGACCCTGGAGGCAGAGCGAGCTATGCGCGGGCGAAGGGGTTTGGAGAAAGTTTCCAAAATTTTGCCCGTGAGAATATATAGCTCGACCCTCGCCGGTGTGACCGAGTGGAACACTCGGTGGCACCGAGATGCATAATCGCTGACAGTTATAGCAACTCGTGTGACCGAAGTCCAAATCGGTTGCACCGAGATTGAAAACCTAGATCGACTTAGTGATCTCAGATGACCGAATGGAGGAATCGGTCGACCAAACGCACAAAGAAGTTTTGGAAGTTTAAGTCTATGACTTAATCGGGACTCCAGTGCTCTCACACGAGTGGTTCGATCTGACTTGATCAAATTTTCTGATGTAGCATGAATAGTGTTTGATATCGAAGAGCATAGATAGCTAGAGAAGGTTCTAGGCATTCTTGTCCATCCACTTGGCCAAAGAAAAGAAACCAATCAATCAAAACCACAAGTGGATGTCCTTGAATGAGTAAAATATGCAACCAACATGCTCACACAATAAAATGACAAATGAAATATTTGACAAAGCATGCACAAACAATTCTAGCATCTATCAAACAATTGGCAATGACTAGGTCATCTGTATATGAGTATATTGACTTAGGAGTCAAATGAGAACATTTGATCATAGGTCATACTCATCGTTTAAGCTCTAGTGGGGTTACCACTTTTACATAATGCATTGTTGTGTTCACACCATTAGAGTTCCTTTAGCTCAATACTTTAGAGTAAAGCTCCCCCTAGATGTGAAATCCCCCCTTAGAGGGATGAACTAACCTTGGGTTCTGTCGATGATGACTTCATGTAGGTGTTGAAGATGTGGATGCTCAATGTTGATGAAGATCATTTGGAGCAATCCGTTTGGAGTGACTTGCACTTTCAATACCTACACGGGTTAGTCCCACAAGGAACAAACAAGGATATCCATAGACGTAGAGTGATGCACACATAAGATGATGTCTATGAAAGCATTAGGTTACCTTGTCCCTTGTCTTTCCAACAAGAGGGTATGTGACTCCTTGAACTAGTGCAAGATGTGGAATTTGATTGCACTCGTTGTTTGCCAAGATAATATGAGTGAAATATGTTGGCAGAGTCACCCTCAAGAACTCTCTAGTTCTTCTTCTTCGGATCCACATCATCTTGATGGGAATCCTTGAGTTGTAGTCGACTTTGATGAAGTAGAACTTATCGTAGTCTTGGGAACCCACTTGACCAAGGCCTAAGGAGCTTCTTCAAATGCATCAATCTCCTCTTGAAGCTTGTCATTGCCTTTTTGCTTGTGGTCTTCGGTGGAAGATCATATTGAGCTTGTGTCCCTTGAAGGAAGTAGGATCATAATTATCTTGTTGAGGAACAAACTTCGCCTTGGGATATTGATCTTCTTCCCACTCAACTCCATTGGCATTGAACTTTCATTCAAAACCAACACCTTGATTCTTCCTGTGCCTTCCTTGCTTATGCATAATTTCTCAAATTGCTTACTCCCTGCAAGGCTCTTGTAAACACCTTTCTATAATTCCTTCAATAAGCTATTTTCTTGCTCAAGTGTAACTTGGCAAAGAGAATCATTAGTGGAATCAAGAGAACTACTAGAAGCAACAACATTTGATTTAGCATGATTATTGTTACTACTAGAGGAAGAATCCTTCTTGTTTTTGTTAGTGGATTTGACTTGAGGCATGTAAGTAGATAGGAGTAAACGCTTTGCAATGTAAGAAGAACTTTTTTTACGAAGATCATCATTGATTGCCTTTAAGAACTCATGCTCTTGCTCGAGATTGAGCTTTTCAAAGCGTAACTTCTCATGAGTCCTTAAAAGTTATCGATGATCTTCTAAGATAGTTTCATGAGCTAACTTGAGAGTGTTTAGTTCTTTAATTATAAGCTCAATCTTCTCCTTATCATTGTCATTCGTTTTATCTTGATTAGCATGATTAATTGACGTTTCATCATAGTATTCATCACTAGAGTTGTCAACAAGTAAATCATCATCACCTAGCAAGTCATCTTCATCACTATTGAAATCAACATACTGGTGTGTTACCTTTGGGCCTTGGCCATGAAGCATCTTCCAATTCCTTCATTTGGTGAATCAAATATGTCGAGGAGTTGGTTGACACAAGTGCTAGACCGCAACACCTTCATCTTCATATATTCGTAGTCGGGTGATAACTTCTCTCTGAGTGATTGTCGAGTCGAGCCCGATCCCCATTCACCAACATGAGCTTGATGTCTTCGCTTTGTGTAGCTCCTTGATGACTTGTCCTTCCTTTCCTAATCCTTGCTTCTCCATGAGGGTCTTCGCTCATAACGATCATCTCTACTCCTTCTTTCTCTTGGTGGTGATTCTTCTTCTAGTTCTTCTTTTGGAGAATCTTCTTCTTTGTAGGGTGCCGACACTCATTGAATAGTGTCCGGTCTTCCACAATTGTAGCAATTACGCCCCGACTAGAAGATCTTTTGTCATTGTAGGACCTTGACTTGGAGCTTCTCTTTGCTTCTCTCTTGTAGAATTTGTTGAAGTTCTTCACCATTAAGCTGAATTCTTCATTGAGGTTTGTTTTCACTTGATGATCTGGGGCTTCACATGAGGCTTTGTAAGCACCACTTGACTTGTTGTGAAGTTCCTCCTTATCCTTGAGTGACATCTCATGAGCAACAATTCTTCCAATGACTTCCGCTATTTGAGATCTTTGTAATTGGGCATCATTTGGATCAATGTGCACACGGTATCATATTTTCCATCCAAAGCTCTTAGGATCTTCTTGATGATGAATTTGTCGGTCATCTCTTCACTTCCTAAGCCGGCAATCTCATTTGTGATAAGAGCAAGCCTAGAGTACATTTCAGCGACACCTTCACCATGCTTCATTTTGAACTTGTCAAGTTGACTTTGGAGCACATCCAACTTGGATTCCTTGACGGAGTCGGTACCTTCATGCATATCAATCAAAGTATCCCAAATTTCCTTTCCATTCTCAAGACGGCTGATTTTGTTGAATCCTTCGGGGCACAATCCGTTGAAGAGGATATCGCAAGCTTGAGCGTTGTATTGCAGCATCTTCAACTCTTCCGCACTAGCTTCACGGTTCGGTTCTCTCCCAGCAAAGAATTCACCTTGCAAGCCAATACACACAATAGCCCAAACGGCGGGGTTATGTCCAAGAATATGCATTTTCATCTTATGCTTCTGTAATGCCCCGGATCTCGCGCGCCAGTGTCCGCTGCTTATTCACCGCCTTTGCCATGTCATGTGCTTGTGTGTTGCACTTTGCCATGTCATCATATGCATTTCATACCATGTCATCATGTGCATCGATTGGCATACGTGTTCGCCTCATGCATCCGAGTATTTTCCCGTTGTCCGCTTTTGCAATCCGCACTCCTATGTCCCCCGCCTCCTGCTTGCCTCTTTTCATGTGCAGGTGTTGAACATTCTCGAATGGACTAAGGTTTGCTGCTGCCATGGTATAGCACCGATAGACCGCCTGTCGGAGTAATGGACTACGGTAGGCTAACCCGAGCCCATGAACCTTTCAAAACATCGGGCAGCTCGCGCCTCAAGACCCCAAGACAAAGAGCCGCTTTTCAGAGTCGGCAACAGAAGTCGCCGACTAACCCTCCGGCCGAGTCCCGCAGGCGGCCTCAAGATAAGCCGACTTTTAAGACGGCGACCTCGTGACAAGCCGACTCAAGCCAGCGACCTCCAACGAGGCCGGCCATGTGGAGACGGCCCGCACCCCAACTACCTCCTGTTTTGAGCGACCACGCGGGATGGGGTAGGCCGCTTTGCGCCCATCCTTACCCTGCCCATAAAGGGCAGGTATGGCTACAGAGCACTGCATCGACGGAGATCTCCGTCCGGGCGCAGCATCTGCTGCATGCCGCCTCGACATCAGCACCGTGGGCAGATTCTCGTACTCACGATGGCCTGTCTCAGACGACCAAGACGGCGGGATTCTACCGCGGGCGGGAGTACCAAGATGGCGAGAGCGCCTCAAG
>JAHIAM010006278.1:0-79768 GCA_021605205.1 Aegilops longissima | reverse complement strand
AACAGGTACAAGTACTTCATTAGAAATTCCGTGGAATGCCTTTAGTTAATGTTGAAAATAAGTGACAATATATAGGATAATAATAATTATTGTAGGCACGAACCTAATAGAAACATATAGCGCCGATTGGAAAGAGCGCCAATTTTTTTATGTAATGTTTATGACTTTTTTTTTTGGATGGTCGACATGACAATGCAACATAACATATGGTGCATTGAGTATTTAGATGCAATTGGGATAGAGAAATTAGAAATGTGGCTTTAGGGCCCCTTTGTGTTGTCTTGCCCTGGCCCCTCAAATCTAAGGACCTACCCTGTCCCTTTTACGATCGCCTCGCATGTGATGGAGGGCGAGTAGGCATCCTTCCGACCGCCAAAGCGCTGCTTGACACAGCAGAACTTCGACAGTGTGAGAAGATGTGCTTGCCGTACTTAACTGCCCTGTGAAGGTGCTCTAGATTTGGCGAGTCGAGAACATCATCAAGAACTTTCTTGACATTTGTGTTAGAAGCGACCGACCTCGACGGTCAAGCCTACGTGTTGCTGTACATCCACGGATCAAGATGTCGGCACACACAAAGACATCAATGTATATATCAAAGTGCAATCACATGTATAATTAACGAAACTGATATATACCTCATAAGTCACAGGAAACAAATAGTCGGTGTGGAGTCCCATCAACGCCATCGGCAGGTTGAGTGTAGACCGTAACCTCAGATCGTAATTTTACTCGTCGAGGAAAGTATCTCGCAACATGATACGTTGCAGCAGGTGTAGGTCAAGACATTGAATGTACCGCAAGATCACAATAAGAGAAAACAGATGGTAAAACTATACTATATGCAATATGGCTTTATGGCTCAGATTCGAATTTTATTTGCGTAAAAGCTGGTTTTATTTTACCTACATCAAAGGAATAAATGAAGTCTGTACTATGGAGTTTTCTATCATGACATGGTTCCGCCAACCGATGTCTCATAGCCCAAATCATCATAAGTTTCCCACAATTAAGTTATCAATCCGTGTTGAGAGTTTCGAGATAGATCCAAGTCCAGAGGCTCAAATTGTCCGTGAATCGGGACACGGCTAATCGATTAGGTTTATAACCTCTCGCAGAGGTTTGTACACTTTACCCGCAAGATTCGATCCTCTCTTTACGCTCGCACTTCAGAGTGTTTGAGAACAAGATGACCAAACATGGTCTTCCAAAGAGTTCCTCCGACCACCGTCCGGTACTCAACCCATCCTACCGTAGTTCTACATCTGCTAGTACCGCCCCAGCCAGAGTCACAACTAAGGTCAACCAAGCCAGAGCCCATAATGACTTGCGGTTGCACGTAAGCTTCCGGCGTGAAGTATTCTTCCGCTCTTTGAGTCTGGGTGAAGCTTTCCGCAAGATGTCATGGCGCTTCTCCATGCATCCCGCCAACCACTGGTTTCTCCAGGTGCCCACAACCGCCCTTCACCCAAAGAGTGTGTATTGAATTTTGTCTCGAGTCTTGAAGTCTTGAGGCCTTGAAGATGCAGATCCTTGCAGATTCCGTCATGGAGTTGTCGTCATTGACGAGATCCTCCATTCTCACACCACTCCCGAGTACTCATACCAAACCTCGCCTACTATAGCGTAGCATTAAATAAAATATCGCCCCGGCTTGGTAACAGGGGTGGGTTCCTACCTCATGCATACTACTCAACTACAAGGATTCAATAACACTACCGAGGGGTGGTTGCCAAGGTGCCACTAAATGCAATAAAACATAGGTAAGAAAGCATGGTCAAAGTGAACTTGCACAGGTGATGTTGACGAAGAAGAATTATCGTTCTCAAGAAATAACTTGATAGACTACTCGTCACTCTCGATGAAATCTATATAACAAACATATCATTTACATAAGCACTCACACTAACAATCAAAACAAAAGAGAGAGCGAGTAAGAATCAAGGAACTTCAAATAAAACTAGGGAGTCTTCTTCTACAACATTCACAAAAATAGTTTTGTCTAACGGAAAATAAAACACTAAAATAACAGAGAATAAAATATAAATTTAGTTAAGACAAAGAAAAAATAAAGTATTTTTTCATAAAGCTATTTTGAAAGTATTTTCAATTGGGAGTTAAAACAGTAGAGAAATCCATTGCAAGTTATTAGCGAACTTGAATTGATTTCACGATAACAAAATAAAAATAAATATAAAAACTTGTTGAACACCTACTGTTTAACTAATAGAAACCAAACATAAACTTTCTGAAATATAAAATAAAATAATTTAAAACAACGATAGAAAAGAAGTAGCTATAATTCAATAGAACTAAAACATAATTTGTTTTACATGAAACAATAAGCTAAAATACTCAAACAATTTTGAAGTTTTTACCATCGGTAAATATGATCACTAGTGATCAGTAGAAAAAAGAATCAAATAAAATCTATTTTAAACTCCCGAATAAGCAAAACAAGCTTTAATTCAAATCTGATCTAACTCAATTTTTATAAATCCAAACATAGACAAATTATATATTTTGGAAACTACAATAAAATTGTGATCAAAAGTTATAAGCTAAACAAGAACGGAACTAAATCTATTCATGAAATAAATCTGAAACGAAAACGGAGTTACTCAGACGTGAGGCAGAGATGGCAGGAAGGAGACAGCGATGTGGAGGGCTGCTCCAGCGAGGGGCGAGGTCGCGAGAGGTGGGGGTGGCGGAGGAGGGGTCGGCTTGGGGAGGTGGCGCTGAGGCGATGGGGAGGTTCCAGGAGAGCTCCGGGTGAGCGCTTAGGCAGGAAAAGGAGGACGGTGGCAGGAGGCTACGGGCAGGAGGGGCGCAGTGATGGGAAAATGGAACGAGGAGAGGAGGGGTTTATAGGCGGTCTCGGGAGGCGTTGGGATGGAAAGACGAGGAGATCGAAGGTGGAGTTTCCTGCCTCCATGGATATGGAAAGCTTAACGTGAGAGGAAACAGAGGAAGGAGATGATCTCTTGTTGGGCTAGAATAGGAAAGTGCTTAATGGGCCAGCAGGTTTTTCCTAATAAAACGATTCCATTCCTATTTTAAAATTAGGAAACTAAAACAATAAAAAGGAAATCAAATCAATTCGAATAAAGAGTTTTATATACTAAAATTATCGAAAAATAAAATGTAGATGATGAGCATTATTCCACGCCAAAATAAAAACTTAAAAAATGTTTTCAGAAAATCCCTAAAGGCTTTATTTCTTTTGCAAATAATTTTAAATAAAAACTTTGGTTTTTCTTGGCTCAATATTTTCAAAATGCCCTGATTTTGGAGGGTCATTTTCCTCCGCTTCTTCTTGCTTGCAAGAATTTATTTTCGAGGTATTTCTCGGGGAAGAAAAATAGAGAAGCAAGTGCAAATATTTGAAAGAATTAAATTGCAAAACTCCGCTCAAATTCTTTATAGTTGAAGAAGTCATGTCATCTTCTCTCATTGATTTTAATAGGATGAATTTGAATTTACCGAGAAGGGAAAGTCATTTTATTCCCTCTCTTCAAAAGCTTTTGAAAAGGTTCAAATTTCACTCAAGTTTAATTCACTCAAGCAAACAAACAAACAATTCAATTAATTATATTAACATTCCAAAATTTGGGATGTTACATGTGTAGTCTATCTTGGAGTTACGGTTCGGGTCTAAATATGTGGCCATGGAATATTTCGGCTTAAGAGGATGAGTGTGCAATGTGTCAACGCACGTAACACGGAATGTTAGAAAAATGAACGATCAAAATCTAAGAAATCATATGTTACGGGCGGTTAAGGGATGACTTACTCGTGAAAGTAAGCCACAAGGAAGTTATCCTTATCTGGTTTGCGAATGACGCCTTGAGGTGTGAACTCGCAACTTGGCGGTCCCTAGCGCTGTTCAAGTGCTTGGCACGCATGTAGATGGGGTCGACTATCACGATGTCCGGTCTTGTTCTAATGATCCGCATTCCATACTCAAATAAAACAGCCGAACGAAGGTGTAGTGCAGCGGATGAAGGTTAAACATAGCAAAGATGTCATCAAACCGCAGGACGATCGTACCCGATGTCGCCATCCGCAAAGCCCTTGCCCTCCGCACCTTGGCCACGAAACCGGTATGCCACATCATTCTCTCGACGCCGCTTCTCCAAAGAAAGAACACGTCGCTGCGAGACTCCGCATAGCCCCGGTTGCAGCATTCAAAGATATTTGGCGGTAGCATCGCCCTACCCGCCACATGCACCTCCTCGAGATATCCTTAGGTGAAGGTGGCCCGCCCCGAGCACGGATCGAACTCGGTGCCGCTAGCTCGCACCGGCGCCTCTTGTTAGTCTTTTCGCTTCCGTCCCTTCTTCTTGATCTCCGTAATGGGACCGAAGTTCGCTCACAGACCGCTTTCTTGAGCGTGTTAGGGCTGATAATATTCGCACCTCAGCTATCTCGAGGCTCGTGAAAGGCGGAGCCGAGGCGCTCTCGAGAATCTGAACGCCAGACGACGCCTATTGCAATTGGATTTCTCCGCCGCATCACTAGATTGCGATCGCCTTGGTTGTTCTGAGAAAGAGGCCCGCAGAACTCGTCGGCGTCCCCATGTTCGCAAAGTACTTATCGACTTTGGTAAATGTACCGCCGCCGTTGTCGTCGCCGTCCGGATCCAAAGGTTATAGGGCTGTCCGGATCCTCGTGCATAGGGATGTCCGACATAGGGATGTCCGCAGGTCCGTAGCGCTGCGGCGTTTCTTGCCATGGCTTGGCGCCGCACGATCGGGCGGTCTTGTCTGTGGGGTGGTGTCCTCTGCCCCAAACGAATCTGCTCTTCGCCAAAGCAGCGCCCGCTTTCGCAGCGCCGAGGGTCATCTCATCTTCTTCGCTGCCCCAGCTGGTCGAACCGGAGGTAACAGCTCGTCGCAGCTCGGCAAGCACCAACCACTTCAACCCTATACACCGTGGGTGGCATCGATTACCGTGGAACATGCGGTTGCCGGTTGAACAATTCTGCCTTGGCGACATCGACCAACCCGGCACCCACGGCGCGTAAGAGTGCAAGGCGTCGGCGGTGCCCTCGCAAAAACATGTACAGGCGCTAGGGAT
Organism: Aegilops longissima; assembly: GCA_021605205.1. Taxonomy (NCBI): domain Eukaryota; kingdom Viridiplantae; phylum Streptophyta; class Magnoliopsida; order Poales; family Poaceae; genus Aegilops; species Aegilops longissima. Next base: position 74,689 of record JAHIAM010006278.1, on the reverse strand, counting down.
GCCCAACAAAGGCAAGGAGATGAAGTCATCGGCCGAGAGGCTTAGTTACCGTGGATGCCATCGAGCTCGGCTAATGTCGAGGCACCGCCAATGGCGGCATGCAACCGACGGAGGGGAGCTTGTCGGCAGGTGCCGCCGGCGACACCTGTGCATTAAGCTCCAATGCCGTGCCGCGCCGGAGACACGAATACCGCCCCGCCGGAGACACCAATGGCGCCGCCGCCGAGACACCAATGGCGCCACGAGACACCAATGGTGCCGCTGCTTGCAGGCGAAGTTGTCTGTCCGTGAAGCCGGGAACCGGAGGCCCCTGCTGGCGCCTCGCAATCCACGCCGCCGCCCCATGAATCAACGTAGGCACCATGGCGTTGAGCTTCGCTCCCAGCTTGTTGTTCCACTTGCTCTTGGACAAGCTCGAATCCGCGCCACTTGTGCCTTGAGTGCTTCAACCTCGCACGCCCGCTTTCCGAGCTGGCCTTTTTCTCATTCCGCACACCACCGTATAGTATGACCCCATTTTGTGGACAAGCCTTTGCCGCCACATGACCAGCCGACGTCGGCTTAGTGAGCTTATCCTTGCTTTTCATTATGTTCAACGCCCATTTAAAGGGCTGTCGAAAGGGAGCTCGAGACTAACACGCCCATCGCTTTCGGGCTTCGTGAAAGGAACGTGAACCATTTAGAAATATTGGGGATTAGTTAGAGTGCAACCATATGGAGCTAATTATGCGGGATGTATTCCTTACTGAACAAGCTCAAGCGCCTGGTCTTCGGATCCGTGGTAAGCTCCTTTGTTATCGGGTCCTCCTTGTACCGGCCCCGACATAGTTCCTGGTCTGCTTGTTACCGCTGTATTTCTCGGCAGGGCGGTAGGCCTTGCTCGGCACGCCCGCGGCCCTCCTTGTCCCATATAGGCTCCGCCACTCAGAATCAAGGGACCGAGTTTGTGTTCCCTAAGTTCAACTCCCGCATTTCTTTCCCCACTGACTTGATTCGGAGGTTGCACCGGTCGAGCACTTGATCTTGAACTCCTTGTACTCATCTTCGCCATCAAAGGATATTTCGCTTTGATCTTCTCATAACTATCACCTTTATCAATCATTTTCTTCACCGCTTCTCCAAGTAGATGTGGCGTGCTCATCTTCGTGAGGGCGGCACTGCTCACTTTATTCCCTCGAGAGGCGGTGTTTTCAAATTCGGCGGGAACTTGTGTCGCTCGTGCAGCTTCGTGAAGAGGAGGTTATGCAAATTCCTCGGTCCTTATGCCTAAGGTTCTCGGTGTTGATCGAGACGGTGTCTCGGAGAATGCACCGAGCTGAACCTAGTACCCCTTGACTATATGTTTGGGCTCATGGATTCCCTGCCGAGTCCACTTGAGTGAATTCTCCTTGACGGTGCGGAGCGATTCGACGCCGGTCCTTCCTTTGCTTCTTCGATTGGCTGCCATCCAGTGTGAGACGCCATCATCTGGTGGTGGCATCCTCGGCGGCACCATCGGTGTCATCCCCGATGCCACTAGGGGTTGTGTAATCAGGATCGGTGTCTTCCGCGCGCCCTCATAGCGTGAGGTTGTTCCTCCATCTCCGGGACAGCTCCTGAATTGCTTGTCGCTCAACCACCGCCTCATCGCAGGGCCATGTTTCGCTTCTAAATAGGAAAAAGTTTGGTCAAAAGTTGGTTATTGTCAAGGAACAAGATCATGGTCTCATATTTAGGGTTTGTCGACGCCGAGGCACCCTAAAAGCCTAAGCTTTCATCATTTAGGGTTTGTCGACGCCGAGGCACCCTAAAAGCCTAAGCGCACATCATTTAGGTTCTCATCGACACCGAGGCAGCCAAGTTAAGTTTTCATCATTTAGGGTTTATCAAGAATGCGGGCGGAAGTACATCTCAAGCTCGCATAGTATCACCACGATCTCTTCCTCGTAGCCTTCGAGTTGCCTCACGCCAATCGACTTCCGAGAGATGACGTCGAAAAGTTGCATAGGCCAAATAGCGTTTCACGGACGTGCGCGCCCATGATCCCATGGATTGCAACCGGAAGTACTCTGCGGCCATCAGCACGTGATACCATGAGACTTCATCCCGCTGAACTTCGTCACTGGGTCTAGGTATCTGCTTATCTTCCCACAGAATCAGAAGGAAGTTTTACTCCTAGGAGGCAGGTGAAAACTGCTCGATCTCCTCCGACTTAGAGTGAAGCACGCGGAGGGTAGTCATTTCCGGTCTTCTTGGCCTTTTGCCTTTGGCGACGACTTTCGTGTCCCGTCACCTCATCATCATCATCATCATCATTATCATCATCATCATCATCATCATCATTAGCGTGAAGCTCCTCGCCGATGCCCATTGATTTCAAGTCTGCCCTTGCTTTCGCCCATCTTTGGTCCTCTCGCATGTTGAGCAGGTACCGCAGCACTCTCACACGCTCTTCTTGATATGCATGACATCAAGGCTGTGAGGTACACGATGGATCTTCTAGTATGGCAAGTCCCGTAAAATGACCTCGCTTTCCATACCTTCAGCAGCTGCTCGCGCCTTCGCTTTTTCCCGGCTCTGGCGCCTTTTTTCCGGCAGAAGGGCAGTCTTTCCAATTTTTCAACAGCTCGCCTATTTCTCGCCGCCTCGCACATCGGGCGCTGGGTTCGGTTTCACCATCGAACAGATCCTTGCGCTTCTCCACGGGTCATCGTCAAAGCCACCTTCGATGTCCCATGAACACGATTTTCAAGACCCGGATCTCTATCTAGCTGGCGATACGCTTGTGTCATCCATGCACCTTATGCATCCGTAAAATCCGGGACTACCTGCCTGCGAGATATCCGTAATCGAGATAGTCATGCACCATCGTGAGCAAAGTATGGCTCTCATAGGGAAATATTCTTTCTTTGCGCGCCCCACGACATTGGTGGCTTTTCCAAGCGTGTCTAGCTCCTCCTTCAGAGCCCCAGACATGATTGATGTCGCTCCCTAGTTGTTTCGCCCTTCAATTAGCATACTCATGTGAATGTACTTCCTCTTCATGCACAACTGTGGGGAAGGTTGTACATCCACACAAACACAGGCCAGGCTATGTGTGCTTCTCCGGCTGCCAAACGGATTGACTCCATCGGTGCTCGCGCTTAGCACGATGTTCCTGGATCCTTCCCAAATTCTGGGTATTCAAGTTCAACGCTTACATCGCTCGCATCCTTAGGGTGACTCAGATCTTGTCTTTTTATTTATCTCCTGATCATTTCCGCTATCTTCCCGCTTCTCTCCTCCCTATCCGCGTACAACGCAGGAGCTTTGCTACCTTAGGGTCCGCGAAATACCGCTGCAGATTTAGGAGTGATCGGAAAGTACCACACCGATTTTCGAGGAGCTTTCTTCCTCTTCTTGTATCGAGTGACGCCGCACACCGACATATGGTAGACTCGCATGCTCGTTCCGATAAATGATGCAATTGTTCATGCACACATGGTATTTCACGCGGCGGTAAATCCAAAGGACACAATTTTCTTCGCCTCCTCGAACTGGTCGGGCACTTGTTCCCTTTGGGAAGACATTCGTGCTGAATGACATGTTCTCGCCGGCTACGCGCCGGTCATTTTGTGTTTTACCTTCATCTCCGTGAGCCATGAGCGCATTTCAGCGGTATCCTCGGCCTGCATCCTTCATACAATGGATTAACCGCGCTATCTCCGGGGCTGATCCAGCTTGGCTTTCTCGGCGGCAGCTCTTATGTTATCCGCCTTCTTGCGGCAGCTCTTGAATATGAGGGTCCCGCACCCAGCCTCCATCGCCGCCCCGCTCCGCATTTTCATCTTCATGATCATGCCCTTCGCCTTGATCTTCCTCATCATCATGTACGACATCTTCTACATGATGATTGTGTACATCATCACCGCCGTGATCATGTCCTCGAGATTCTTCGCCTTCGCTCGCCCGCCATGCGCGGTGGTTGTCTTGTTGCCCTTCCTCATTTCTTGCCCGGTCCCCATGGACGACTTCATAGTCATCTTCATAACCTTGCCACCGATAGCCATCCATGAAACCACGCAAGAGCAGGTGGTCCCGCACCTGCCCGGAATCCGGGTCCGCAATAAGGCTCTTCATCTTGCATCTTCGACACGGACATCTTATCTCCGCCTCGCTCTTTTGAAGCATCTCAGCCTTCATGAGCTCAAAAACCTATTCACGATGCCTTCGGTCATCGTGCGGACTATGGTCGTCAAGGGTAGAGCAAAACGATATTTTAGAACCAAGAAAAATTTGGCATGACCTTCCCTAAAAATAAGACTAAAAGAATGCATAGTGCCAAAATTCTCGCTAAACGGAAATGAATCAACATTCGCAAAATATTGGCAACTATCGATTTCAAATACCGCACTGCAAACACAAACATATATGCAACACCACAAACACAAGCAACACTACAAACATACATAGATCTAGCTAGGCCACAAAAGTGCATGTGCACGTTGTTGGAGCGAGCTAGGGAGAAAAAAGTAGATCTACAACATGAAGATAGCTTTCCCTTACTTACCTATCAAAAAAGGTAATTTCACCACTTAATTTTGATGAATCTATGGTGCAAATGAGGTGAGGAGGAGGAGGCAGCCGACAAGCTTAGAGAAGGAGGTGGGGGAATGAAGTGGGGAAAGTGAGTGTGTAGGTGTGGCTGTCCAAAATATCTAGTTGGTCTCAGTTACTAATGGCGCACTACTAAGCCATGCGCCATTAGTAATTCAACATACTAATGGCGCACTACGTAGACATGCGCCATTAGTAGTTTTGCAAAAAAGTAAAAATAATAATTTTATGATAATGGCGCACTGTGGCACAAAGGCGCCATTAGTAGTTTAATTACTAATGGCGCACTTTGGCATAGTGCGCCATTAGTAGGTTTGCAAAAAGTAAAAATTATATATTAATGGCGATCGTCTTGGTCGTGGCGCCATTACTAGTTCTAACTAGTAATGGCGCACTTTGCCATCCATGCGCCATTAGTTTGTATGGAAAAATGGGGAAAAAATCAATAGTAGTGGCGCACCGTGAGCACGGTGCGCCATTAGTGTCTTCCACACTAATGGCGCACGAGCAACCGGTGCGCCATTAGTATATAGTAGTGGCGCACTACTTACCTGGTGCGCCATTAGAATCAGTCCTATCTATAGCCCTTTTCCTAGTAGTGACCCCCTGGCACTCCCTGGTGGGTAGTGATGGAAATATGCCCTAGAGGCAATAATAAAATGGTTATTATTATATTTCCTAAATCATGATAAAGTTTTATTGTTCATGCTAGAATTGTATTGACTGGAAACTTAAATACATGTGTGGATACATAAACAAATACCGTGTCCCTAGTGAGCCTCTACTAGACTAGCTCGTTGATCAAAGATGGTTAAGGTTTTCTAACCATAGACATGTGTTGTCATTTGATAACGGGTCACATCATTAGGAGAATGATGTGATGGGAAAGACCCGTCCATTAGCTTAGCATAATGATCCTTCAGTTTATTGCTATTGCTTTCTTCATGTCAAATACGTATTCCTTCGACTATGAGATTATGCAACTCCCGGATACCGGAGGAATACCTTATGTGCTATCAAATGTCATAATGTAATCGGGTGATTATAAAGATGCTCTACAGGTGTATCTCCGAAGGTGTTTGTTGAGTTGGCATAGATCGAGATTAGGATTTGTCACTCCGAGTATCAAGAGGTATCTCTGGCCCTCTCGGTAATACACATCATAAGCTTCCAAGCAAACGACTAAGGAGTTAGTCACGAGGTGATGTATTAAGGAACGAGTAAAGAGACTTGCTCGTAACGATATTGAACTAGGTATGAAGATACCGACGATCGAATCTCGGGCAAGTAACATACCGATGGACAAAGGGAATTACGATCTTGTAATAACAGTTCGACCGATAAAGATCTTCATAGAATATGTAGGGACCAATATGGGCATCCAGGTTCCACTATTGGTTATTTACCGAGAGGTGTCTCGGTCATGTCTATATAGTTGTCGAACACGTAGGGCCGCACGCTTAACATTTGAGGATGATATAGTATTATATGAGTTATGTGATTTGGTGACCGAATGTTGTTTGAAGTCCCGGATGAGGTCATGGACATGGTGAGGAGTCTTGAAATGGTCAAGAGGTAATGATTGATATATAGGACGATGGTATTCAGACACCGGGAGTGTTTCGGGGGGTACCGGGTACTTATTGGGTCACTGGAAGGGGTTCTGGACACCCCCGACAAAAGATATGGGCCAAGAGGGGGAACACACCAGCCACAAGGGGATGGTGCGCCCCATCATATGGGCCGGCCTAGTAGGAGAAGGAATGAGGGGAAGGGAAAGGAAAGAGGGGAATAGGATTCCCTTTCCTTCCTCTCCCTCCCATTCCTTCCCCTCGATTGAATATGGTAGGGGCGCACTTGGGAGGACCCCAAGTAGAATTCGCCTACTTGGGGCACCTCCTAGCAGCTTCCCTCTCCCTCCCACCTATATATGTGGGAGGGCGCCTAGCACGACAAGACAATTACCTAGCCATGTGCGGCGCCCCCCTCCACAGTTTACACCCTCGGTCATATTTTTGTAGTGCTTAGGCGAAGCCCTGCGGAGATCACTTCACCATCACCGTCACCATGCCATCATGCTGACGGAACTCATTTACTACCTTGACGTCTTGTTGTATCAAGAAGGCGAGGGGCGTCACTGATATGTCTCCAACGTATCTACAATTTTTGATTGCTCCATGCTATATTATCTACTGTTTTGGGCAATATTGGGCTTTATTATACACTTTTATATTACTTTTGGGACTAACCTATTAACCGGAGGCCCAGCCCATATTGTTGTTTTATTGCCTGTTTCAGTATTTTGAGGAAAAGGAATATCAAACGGAGTCCAAACGGAATGAAACCTTCGGCATCGTGATCTTTTGGAAGAATATCATCCTGGAGGCTTGGAGATCAAGTCAGAAGATCCTCGAGGAGCCCAGGAGATAGGGGGCGCCCCCCTAGAGGGCGCGGCCCCCTGTCTCGTGGACCCCTCGAGCACCCCCCGACCGACTTCTTTCGCCTATATAGTCCCACGTACCCTAAAAACATCCACGGAAAAGATAGATCGGGAGTTCCGCCGCCGCAAGCCTCTCAGAGCCACCAAAACCTCTCGGAGCCCATTCCAAGACTCGTCGGAGGGGGAATCCATCACCGTGGCCATCTTCATCATCCCGGCGCTCCCATGACGAGGAGGGAGTAGTTCACCCTCGGGCTAAGGGTATGTACCAAGAGCTATGTGTTTGATCTCTCTCTCTCTCTCTCTCTCTCTCTCTCGTGTTCTCTCTATGGCACGATCTTGATGTATCACGAGCTTTGTTATTATAGTTGGATCTTATGATGTTTCTCCCCCTCTACTCTCTTGTGATGAATTGAGTTTCCCCTTTGAAGTTATCTTATCGGATTGAGTCTTTGATTTGAGAACACTTGATGTATGTCTTGCCGTGCTTATCTATGGTGACAATGGGATATCATGTGCCACTTGATGTATGTTTTGGTGACCAACTTATGGTTCCGCCCATGAACCTATGCATAGGGGTTGGCACACGCTTTCTTGAATCTCCGTAGAAACTTTGGGGCACTCTTTGAAGTACTTTTGTGTTGGTTGGATGAATCTGAGATTGTGTGATGCATATCGTATAATCATGCCCACGGATATTTTAGGTGATAATGGATTATCTAGGTGACATTAGGGTTTTGGTTGATTTGTGTCTTAAGGTGTTATTCTAGTACGAACTCTTTAATAGATCGATCCGAAAGAATAACTTTGAGGTGGATTCGCATCTACCATAATCTCTACGCTCGTTCTCCGCTATTAGTGGCTTTGGAGTGACTCTTTGTTGCATGTTGAGGGATTGTTATATGATCTATCTATGTTATTATTGTTGAGAGAACTTGCACTAGTGAAAGTATGAACCCTAGGCCTTGTTTCCTAGCATTGCAATACCGCTTACGCCACTTTTACCACTTGTTACCTTGTTGTTTTTATATTTTCAGATTACAAAACCTATATCTACCATCCATATTGCACTTGTATCACCATCTCTACGCCGAACTAGTGCACCTATACAATTTACCATTGTATTGGGTGTGTTGGGGACACAAGAGACTCTTTGTTATTTGGTTGCAGGGTTGCTTGAGAGAGACCATCTTCATCCTATGCCTCCTACGGATTGATAAACCTTAGGTCATCCACTTGAGGGAAATTTGCTACTGTCCTACAAACCTAGACATCAAGCTCTTTTTCGGCGCTGTTGGGAGGCTAGGTAGCGGCACTCACTCACACCCCGTCAACTAAGCTCTTTTCTGGCGCCGCTTGTCGGGAGTTGAGTGCTTGAAGGTATATCTATAGATCTTGCAATTGAATCTTTTTGTTTCTTGTTTTATCACTAGCTTAGTTTATAAAAGAAAACTACAGAAAAATGGAGTTAAGTTTGTCTCAGACGCTTCGCCTTTTTAATATCTTTCGTGAGTATGATGGAAAGGAAAATTGTGCCAAAGTGATAGAAGAAGATTGCATTAAAATGTTTGGCACTAAATATTTATATGATGAGCATGATTGCAATGTTGTTAGTATGAATTCCTTGAATATCCATGATGCTAATGATATGCAAAGCCACAAGCTTGGGGAAGCTATGTTTGATGAATATGATATGTTTAGTCCCCCAAGTTTTGATGAGAATATTTATTTTGATGAAAGCATGCCTCCTACTTATGATGATTATATTGATGAAAGTGGGTTTGGAAGAGTGTCAAGTTTATTAAGTAGTGATACCACTATTTTGGAGGATGTTGAATCTTATTGTGATGAACATGAAACTGGATTTGGAAGAGTGTCAACTTTATTTGGTGATGATTCCACTATTTCGGAAGAGGTTCCAATTGATTATGAGAACAAAGTTGCTATCTATGATGATTATTTTGATGACTTGTATGCTATTAGGAATAATGATAACCATGAAACTTTTCATCATGATTTTAGTTTTCAATTGGGTTATGCCTCACATGATAATTATTTTGTTGAGTTTGCTCCCACTACTATTCATGAGAAGAATTTTGCTTATGTGGAGAGTAGTAAATTTTATATGCTTGTAGATCATGAAAAGAATGCTTTAGGTGCTGGTTATATTGTTGAATTCATTCATGATGCTACTGAAAATTATTATGAGGGTGGAACATATGCTTGTAGGAATTGCAATAATATCAAGTTTCCTCTCTATGTCCTTAAATTTTGAAGTTATGCTTGTTTTGTCTTCCTATGCTTGTTGATTATTGTTCCATAAGTTGTTTCCTCACAAAATCCCTATGCATAGGAAGTGGGTTAGACTTAAATGTGCTAGTCATATTCTTCATGATGCTCTCTTTATGTTTCAATTCTTATCTCTTATGTGAGCATCATTGAAATCATCATGCCTAGCTAGGGGCTTTAAACGTTAGCGCTTGTTGGGAGGCAACCCAATTTTATTTTAGTTTCTTGATTTTTGGTTATGTTTAGGAATAAATAATCCATCTAGATTCTGGTTAGATGTGTTTTCATGTTTTAATTAGTGTTTGTGCCAAGTAGAACCTTTGGGAAGACTTGGATGAAGTCTTTATGATCATGCTGTAAAAAACAGAAACTTTAGCGCTCACGAGATTAGCTTCAACTTTTTACTGGAGAGTGCTATTTAGTTGATTCTTTTTTCATATGATTACTAGACAAATTCCTCAGGCCCACCAATTTATTTTAGAATTTTTGGAGTTCCAGAAGTTTGCCTTAGTTACAGATTACTACAGACTGTTCTGTTTTTGACAGATTCTGTTTTCATTGTGTTGTTTGCTTATTTTGATGAATCTATGGCTAGTAAAATAGTTTATAAACCATATAGAAGTTGAAATACAGTAGGTTTAACACCAATATAAATAAATAATGAGTTCATTACAGTACCTTGAAGTGGTGTTTTGTTTTCTTTCGCTAACGGAGCTCACGAGTTTTCTGTTAAGTTTTGTGTTGTGAAGTTTTCAAGTTTTGGGTAAAGATTCGATGGACTATGGAATAAGGAGTGGTAAGAGCCTAATCTTGGGGATTCCCAAGGCACCCCAAGGTAATATTCAAGTACAACCAAGAGTTTGCTTGGGGATGCCCTGATGGCATCCCCTCTTCGCCTTTGTTCATCGGTAACTTTACTTGGAGCTATATTTTATTCACCACATGATATGTGTTTTCTTGGAGCGTCATTTTATCTTGTTAGTATTTGCTTTCTTTTATTTAGAATAATTTTTTGCATCTTTAGTTCCAATAAAAATGTCAAGGATAGCCTTTGCCATGCTTATTTTGCTAGTATACATGTTGCTGTTTGAAAACAGAAAGTTTACCGCTGTTGCAAAAATTCCCTAGAAAACTAAGAACATGATATAATGTTGTCGGTGTACTAGAGTAGGGATACCCTAGTATCCCGAACTCGTGCACGGGTAGTTGCAGCACCCCCGCGGCAAGGCTTGCCTAGTGACCGCCAAGGTCCTCCGCGGCTCCTTTGGAGCCATTCAAGAACAAAGTATTCAAGGCCCCGGCAAGAGGAGCTTGCCGGGAAGGCCACTCAAGGCGCGAAGGAAACAAGGCCCCGGCAAGAGGAGCTTGCCGGGAAGGCTCGGTGAGCGACAAGCTTCCGAGTGCAACAAGGGTTTCAGCCGCAGCAAGGAGCTTGCCGCGGCAGGCAACCTCTCTTCATCTCCGCCCCACTCATCCGCCAACGTGTCGCCATGGGGCTATTCCAGCATCGCTGTCAAGGGCTGTGCAGCCAGCGGAGAGCAGCGATAAGCGGCACGATAAGAAGGCCATCGTGGCGAACGGTGGCGCCTTAACGACCCCTTTCTCGCACTGTTTAGGCGACATGGACGGCATTTATTGATCTTGTCCCTTGCCGTCGAGTTAGGTAGAATACATCGACACTATACAAGTCGGTGTACCAACTACTGTTTTTCCATTTGTAATTTCATCTACGCTACACTGCCGTGACCCCTTGAGCCTATAAAAGGAGGCCCAGTGCAACGAGAAAGGGTTCGCCTCGCTTAGGATTCGACTCATTCGAGACCAGAGACACTCAAGCTAGGTTTTGTAGCTCTCATTGCTCCCTAGCAAGAATACAATCAACCAAGCAGCAGAGGAGTATTATCTCCTGAGAGCTCCGGGCTGGGTAAACTGCTCGTGTGCATCGCCTCGATCTGCTCTTCGCAGTAATCTCCACCCCCACCGAACCAAAAGGGACTCGGTCCGCCAGTCCCATAGGTGTTCGTGGGTCACGATCAGCTTCCCCTTGAGCCTATAAAAGGAGGCCCAGTGCAACGTAGAAAGGGTTCGGCCAGCTTAGGATTCGACTCATTCGAGACCGTAGACACTCAAGCTAGGTTTTGTAGCTCTCATTGCTCCCTAGCAAGAATACAATCAACCAAGCAGCAGTAGGAGTATTATCTCCGGAGAGCTCCGGTTGGGTAAACTGCTCGTGTGCATCGCCGATCTGCTCTTTCGTGCAATCTCCGCCCCACCGAACCAAAAGGGACTCGGTCCGCCAGTCCCATAGGTGTTCGTGGGTCACGATCAGCTTCCCGACATCTTTGGCGCGCTGTAGGGTGCGCCGAGGCTGTGGGAACCTGATCCGTGTTCACACGAGCAACATCTTCATCACCTTCATCAACATGCCACCGAAGAAGAAGGCTTCGGCGGCAGCAGAGCCGTCCGCGTCGAACCCACCACCACCGGAGCTGACGAGTGGTGGGGAAGACGCTGGCGGAGTAACGGGCATCATCGAGGGAGCCCACGACGCTGCCAAATCCAAGGACAAGGCGGCGCAGACCTCGGCGTCTGATACGCATCTGGCCCATCTCAGAGGCGCGAGACCGACAAAGATCATGGTGCTCGCAGCGCCATACGCTCGTGGGCCAAGACCGAGCTGGTGGATCCAGAGACGCCAAGAGCAGCTCGGCCAACAAGCTCAGGCGAGTGGGGCACGGTCGCCTGGACGGGATGCTTCTCCTTCTAATGTATTTAGAAGTCCGAGCACATCCCGCTCCTCGCACCGTTCGCCATTGCCACCCACCACTCAAGCGGAAGCTTTGGCGCGAGCTCAACTACTTCCCCGGATTACCTCCAACGGCCGACAAGGTCGATTTAATGGAGGGCCACCATTCAAAGCCTCATCGGCTTTGCCAACGGCGATACTCCGCGGCAACCAACTGCATCCTTGCCACGGCGAGACGACAAGGCACGAGCCGGTGGTGACAAAACATGCGGGGGTGCAACCACTATGCACTCCCCATCCCGGTTAAGATCGCCGACTGCCGGATCCACCTCGACAGCGACTCCACCGCTTCATCGGATCCACGAGCTCGCTGTGATCAGCGCCAAGTTCTTCAAGAACGGCAACAAGAAGACGCCAACCCGCATCGAAGCGCCAAGAGAAGCGCGACGTCAATCCGACTAACGCTACGGACCCGCTGTCGACATGCAAGCGCCTGGGGAACCAGTGACTTGTCAGAGGCGGTAGGTTGCCCTGCTCACTCGTGAGCTGCGGCAAGTCCAAAGGGTCTGACAAGAAAAACTTCAAGCCGATGTGCGAGAAGTATGATGGCAGGACGATCCATCGGAGTTCCTTAGCATCTACACCATCGCGGTGCAGGCTGCGGGGACGAGACGACAAGATCCTCGCCAACTACTTTCCACTGGTACTCAAGCCAAATGTCAGATCTTGGCTCATGCACTTGCCGGACGGATCCATATCCTCTTGGCAGATCTATGCCATCAGTTTGTCGGCGCCTTCACAAAGCGCCACAAACCTCATGGCCAAGAAAGTGACCTTCATCCGCTTGCCTGAAGGAAGGAGAGTCCCCGCAAGTTCATCCAGAGATTCAACCGCGTGCACTACAACATCCCAGATGTCCACCCTGCTGTGGTGATCAGCGCGTTTCATCAAAACGTGCGGAACCGCAGGATGAGGGAAGAGATGGCGATGTGCAAAGTCAAGGACGTCAGTGAGCTGTATGCCTTGGCCGACAAGTGTGCACGTGCTGAGGAAGGAAGAAGACTCCTAGGAGAGAATGTTGAAGCAGGATCTGACAGTGAGGAGACCGCCCCGGCAAAGAAGAGCCGGCGGCGGAACAACAGGAAGAAGAAGGGCAAATAGGTACTAGTTGTCGAGCAGTCCGGCAACGGAGGTGGCGCCAAGAAGGCCAAGGTTGGTGGCTCCGCAAGGAGGTTGTCACCGACACCGACCGCCAAGTCGTGGCGGCCGCCGACAAGCGTGACAGCTCCAACAAGCAAGATCGCAAGATCCACCGCACCAAGGGCCATGACCTCCAGAGTCAAGAAGAAGGTCGAGCAGCTTGTTGAACAGCAGAAAGCTGAGTACAAGCGGCGCGACAAGGAGAAGGCCCAGGAAGGTGCTGGGGGAGCTAGCAAGAAGCGACCCGGCCGGGGAGGACGCCGCGGCAAGGCCAAGCAGCGGCAAGGAGACAGACCTCCCCGCGGCCGCGACAAGGATGAAGACGACGATGACGATGAAGATATGGAAGACGATGAAGCTGATGAGCAGGAGTTTCAGAAAGCCACGGAGGTCCTCTGCGTTGACGGTGGTGCTTCTCTGCATACCTCACACCGCCAGCTCAAGCAATGGATGCAGGAGGTTAATGCAGCGTAACCATCCGTAGAATCACGAGGCCTCTCGTGGTCCAGACGCCTATCATCTTTGATATTGAAGACCACCCGACCGCATAATCATGGTCGGGTGCTTGCCGATGTTGGTCTCACCAACTATCCGCAACCTCAAGGTCACCAAGATGCTAGTTGACGGCGGGGCGGCTTAAACCTGATCTCATCCGCAATGCTCCGAAGCTTCAGATCCTCGACAATGAGCTCAAGAGACCGGCACTTTCCAAGGAATCAACCCAGAAGGAGCAAGTAAAGGGAAGATCACGCTGCCGGTAACATTTGGCAGCGAAGCTAAACTTCAGGATCGAGAGGGTCACGCTCGACGCTGCTGATTTCCCATTGCCTTATAATGGGATACTTGGCCGTCCAGCACTCGCCAAGTTCATGGCAGCCTCTCATTATGCATACAACTTGCTCAAGATGCCAGGCCCGATAAGTGTCATTTCTGTTCATGGCGACAAGAAAGATGCTCTTATCTGCGCCGACAAGATTTACCGGGAGGCAGCAGCTGCGACAGATAGCAAATCACTTGCCGCTGAAGCTCCCGGGAGGAAGAAGAAGACCACTTTGTCCGGCAAGAGCTCTGATGCCCACTCCGGCAAGCGCACCTCTTCGGAGTGCTGCGCTACCGTCGAGGATGCACCATCGAGCTCCACCGCAAGTGCAAGAAGATGATGGCAGCTCCACCAAGACCAAGAAGGTGCCCGCCAGGAGGACGGCACCGGTGGTACCTTCACCATCGCGCCACTCTCGACCCTAAATAGGAAGGCGCCGCTGCTTTTCCTGCGGCGAATGTCGATGTATTTGCATGGCAACCGCTCCGACCTCCCCGGTGTTCCTGTGAAAGTAATTGAGCACCACTTGGCTGTCTGTCCTCGCGCGCGCCCGCCAAGCGAAAGTCGAAACAGCAAAGGAGCGCCAAGAATTCATTGCGAAGAGATCAAGAAACCGGAAGCAGCAGCCTTGTCGAGGAGTGCTCCACCCCACGTGGTTGGCCAATCCGTAGTTGTATCGCAAGGCAAATGGGAAATGGAGACTTTGTATTGACTTCACAGATGTTAATAAAGCTTGTCCCAAAGACCCATTTCCCTTGCCACGTATCGACCAGATTGTTGACTCCACGGCTGGATGTGATTTGCTTTCATTTCTTGATGCATATTCAGGATATCATCAGATCTTCATGGCAGAAGAGGATGAAGAGAAAACCGCATTCATTACACCGTGTGGCACATACTATTTCATACGGATGCCTTTCGGTTTGAAGAATGCTGGTTCAACGTTTGCAAGAGTGGTCCATGACGCTTTTGAGCCGCAAATGCACAGAAATGTAGAAGCCTACATGGATGACATAGTGGTCAAAAGCAAGGACAAAGCAACTCTGGTTCAAGATTTAGATGAGACTTTTGCAAATCTGCGCAAGATCAACCTCAAGCTCAATCCCGAGAAGTGCGTGTTCGAGTTCCTCCGCAAGCTTCTCGGTTCTTCGTGTCTCAGGGGGAATTGAAGCCAATCCCGACAAGATCAATGCCATTGAGCAGATTGAAGCACCAAAGCGCCAAGGATGTACGAAGACTTGCTTGGTTGCGTGGCTGCTCTCAGAGGTTTATCTCTAGGTCTCTGCTGAGCGCCCCGCCATTTTTCAAGATTTTGAAAAGGCAGGTCCAATGAAATGGACTCCGGCGGAGGCTGCACTGCAGACTTAAAGAGGTACCTGTCCTCTAATCCAATACTTGTCGCACCTGGCCACAAGAGAAGTTGCTGCTGTACATAGCGGCAACCAATCAAGTGGTTAGTGCTGCGTTAGTAGCGGAAAGGGAGGCGGATGATGAGCCGCAACCGAGGCAGATGCATCCAATGACAAGCAGGGGCTTCACCGCCAAGCTCGTCCCGACAAGAACGGATCTGCGCAGGATTGCGAGAAGATGCGAAAAGGATGGTGCAGCGCCCGTGTACTTTGTCGGCCTCTTCTCTGGGGCTAGGTCAAGGTACTGCGTGTGCGAAATTGCTTTTCGCCTCCTCATGGCCTCGAGAAAGCTGCGCCATTACTTCCAAGCACATGAGATAACAACTTGCCACCGCTTCCTCAAGAGGATATTGCAAAATCCGTAGCAACAGGCAGGATTGTCGAGTGGGCACTGAACTGCCAAGCTTTGGCCTCAAGTTTGAAAGGACTTCAACTATCCAAAGCGAGCATTGGCAGAGTTTATAGCAGAGTGGACACCGACGCAAGATGAAGAAATTCCGAGACGAGCATCCCCGCCAAGGAAGCAAGTAAAGAGTGGCTGATGTACTTTGATGGTGCCTTCTCTGCAGCGCCGGTGCGGCAAGGCTGCTTATCGCACCCACCGGAGAGCACCTCAAGTACATAGTCCAGATGCACTTTCCCAAGGAGCAAGCAACAAATAATACTGCAGAGTATGAAGGTTTGCTTGCCGGTCTCAGGATTGCAGTGGACCTTGGGATCAGAAGCTTATTGTCAGGGGTGACTCGCAGCTTGTCGTCCGCCAAGTGAACAAAGATTATCAGAGTCCGCTGATGGAAGCCTACGTTGATGAAGTGAGAAAGCTAGAAGAACACTTTGAAGGCCTCGCAAATGGAACATGTTCCAAGAGCTCGTAATGATATTGCCGATGGCTCGCAAAGTGCGCCGCACTCAAGTTACCTGTGGAACCAGGGATCTTTGTGCTCAAGCTGACTCAACCAACTCTAACACCATCAACCGGACAGAGCAAGAAGAGGAAGTTGATTTCCGGTGACTACTTCCCGGCCGAGCTCCCCAAGCCGCCGCCATGAAGTCCCCAAGATCAACACTAAGAGTGCCGAGGAGCAGTCTGCCCGACAAGCCCTAGGGTTTGTTTCGTTGAAGCACGCCCCGACAAGTTTTGCTCCGCAAGCTTGTCGGGAACATCAAGCTCCGCAGAGCCGCAAGTTCTGCCGAGAAGCGGATGTTCCAAAGAAGCAGAGATGTGCCTTTAGTCCTTGTTGACGAGCCGCAAGCTCCAAAGATGGGCACAAAGAGATTGTCCATTTCCTTCAGACGGAGAACTTCCCAAGAGCAAGAAGAAGCGGAAAGAGTAGCCCGGCAGTCAAGTATGTACCAGTTTGTTGACAACATCCTGCATGTAAGAAGACTCAACGGTGTGAAATTGAAGTGTATTCACCGAAGATGGATGTAAGCTGTTGGCAGAGATACATGGAGGCATATGTGGTCACCACATTGGCGCTGAGAGCACTTGCCGCAAAGCTTTCCGCATGGTTTCTTCCGCCGACAGCCCTCCGTGATGCAATCGCACAAGTAACCAAGTGTGAAGCGTGCAGCCCATTCCAAATAGATACATCAGCCAGCTCAAGCTCTCCGTGACGATCCCTTTATCCCGCCATTTTCGGTCTGGGGCTCGACATCCTCGCCCCTTTCCCTCGAAGTTGTCGGGGCTTTGAGTACTTGTACGTCGAATCGACAAGTTCACAAAGTGGCCGGAAGTGGAAGCAGTGAGGAAGGTGACAGACAACAAGCAATAAGTTCTTCAGTCAATTGTTTGCCGCTTTGGGATTCCTAACCGGATCATCACCGACAACGGCACACAATTCACGAAGTCGCACCTTCATGCAATACGCCCAAGATCTTGGCGCCAAGGTTCATTTTGCTTCGCTGCTCATCCAAGGAGCAACGGTCAAGCAGAGAGGGCAAACGCTGAAGTGCTGCGAGGACTCAAGACCAGAACTTTGATGAGATCGCACGAAAAGCGGAAGAAACTGGATTGAGCAGCTGCCGGTGGTTCTTTGGTCGATCAGACGACGCCAAATCGAGCCATCGCCGCACACCTTTCGCCTAGTCTATGGAGCAGAGGCAGTTCTCCCACGGAACTCAGATACGGATCACCTCGAGTACTCGCTATGATGAGTTTGAGCAAGAGCAGCTACGACAAGATGACGCGCTGCTCCTTGAGGAGGATCGTCTTCAGGCTGTTGTACGAGCTGCTCGTTACCATCAAGAGCAGTCAAGTTCTTCAGGTCAATTGTTTGCCGTTTTGGGATTCCTAACCGGATCATCACCGACAACGCACACAATTCACGAAGTCGCACCTTCATGCAATACGCCCAAGATCTTGGCGCCAAGGTTCATTTTGCTTCGCTGCTCATCCAAGGAGCAACGGTCAAGCAGAGGGCAAACGCTGAAGTGCTGCGAGGACTCAAGACCGAACTTTTGACAGACCGCACGAAAAGCGGAAGAAACTGGATTGAGCAGCTGCCGGTGGTTCTTTGGTCGATCAGACGACGCCAAATCGAGCCACCGCCGCATACACCTTTGCTCTAGTCTATGGAGCAGAGGCAGTTCTCCCCACGGAACTCAGATACGGATCACCTCGAGTACTCGCTATGATGAGCTTGAGCAAGAGCAGCTACGACAAGATGACGCGCTGCTTCTTGAGGAGGATCGCCTTCAGCTGCTGACGAGCTGCTCGTTACCATCAAGCTTTGCGCCGCTACCATAGCCGCAGTTAGTGCCGAAGTCTCGAGGAAGGCGACTTTGTTCTTCGCCGCTCAACCCGCCAAGAATTCCAACAAGTTGACGCCAAGTGGGAAGGCCCTTATCGGGTGAAACGAGTCACTAGGCTCGGGCGCTGTCCGCCTTTGATATCAAGATGGAGTTCCGCCGAGCAACTCCTCGAATATAGAGCATCTTCGTAAGTTTTACCCATAGAGGCGCGGTTGTTTAACCCGCTCCGCAACCACCCTTTTGTACAAGTCTTGCCGATGTTGCATGTAATCCTTTGTACAAAGCCGGGCGCACTTCTGCATCAAGAAGCTCATGTGTTGCGCGCAACTTGTCAAAGTTCATGCTTTCATAACCTATTTGCATGTGTTATCTGACATTTTGTGCAGCATCCACACCCGGTAAGAAATAACGAGCCACAAGGCTCCATAACTTTATTTTCTCTTCTTTCTTCTCAAAAGAAAAGAAGGTTCCTTCGCCCACAAGTTAGCCGGGGGGGGGGAGGAGAAGATAACGGTGTGGGCTTCCAAGTGTCGCTCGAGGAAATATCGCCTTGCCGGGAAGCGAGCGATAGAAAAGCTAAGATGCCAAAGTTTGAGCAGTCTGTTTTAAATTTTAAGTTATGTTCCTCGAACGATAGTACTTTGTATGGAAAACCTGTGCGCAAAGGAACCAACTCGCGGCTGGTTTGCGCCTTACTTTGTTTTGAGTCCGCTCAACAACTTAAGTGAGCTGCAACTAGTTGCATAAGGTTGCTTGTCGGAGGCGGCATCGCCAAAGAAGTCGCCGACGTTCGCACTCAGCAACAATGCAAAGGTGCTCACACGACAAGTTCCCTAAAAGCGAGGGCACAAACATACAAAGGAAGGAATCAAGTAAAGGAATAACATTGCAATCGTTGCCAAGATAGAGTATATTACAAAAATAACTTGTCGCAGATCTAATAAATTGTCCTCCTAAACATGATCAGCAGCGACAAGGGAAAGACAAATTTGGCGGCCTAGTCCACGCGGTCGCCATCAACCCTCTTGACCCCGCCACCCTGTCCACAATGGTGCGATAAGGGCCTTGAGCGCCTCAACATCAGCAATGGGCGGCAGGACTTGAGGATCGCTATGGTTAACGCCTGGATTGCGGAAGGCCACCTTCATCAAGACCTTCAAGAGCCCCTGCACAGATTTGGCGCGACTCATCGGCCAGCTGCTTCGGGATCTCTTCCCGAGTCACCGGAGAGCCGCCACCACGCCTTGAAGAACAGGCTGAGTTTGGCGCTGGGTTGAGATGCTCGCCGGTGGAGTACCCAAGGTCCACCATCCCCAGCTCCATCAGCTCCTTGTCGATGGCGGCGGCTGTATTCACAAGACCTCGGTCCAGATCATCACGCTCTCTCCGGGGTGTTATGGGCGGTCGTGGCATTCGCCAAAGAACTCCTCGTTGGCCTTGATCTTCCAAGAAACCCACTTCCCGCCTCCTTGGCGCCATCCAGCGCCTCTCGGCTAAGGTAGACAGCTTCAGCTCAAGATCTGCCTTGGAGTCCTTGGCGGCGCCGAGCTCCTTAATCCTCTCAGCGAGACGGCCCCTGCAACTCGCCAAGAGTGTAGGCGCCCTTCTCGCCAGGCTTCAGCATAAGACCTCCTCGCCGCTTTTTCTCGAGGGTGGCCTCCAGCTGCGCCACCCTCGCCTCTAACTCCTTCTTGGCGGCCTCGGCAGCTGCGGCAACGCCCTTGCCTCCTTGAGTGCTCCGCCAAGTGATTGCTTGCCGCAAGATCTTCCTCATAGCTGTCAAGGTTGATCTTCGCTGCGCCACCGCCTTCTTCTTGCGCAGATAGCTTCTCGCCGCAAGCTTTGCTGCTCCTCGACCTCAGCCTTCTCAAGGATGAAGGCTGTGCGCTTCTTCGGAGAGTTGCTCCCGCTCGCTACGCCCCGAGAGTTTCCTGGTTGGCGCCACGAGCTCTTCAAGCTTTCTCCATGTCTGCTCCCACCCTCGCGACAAGTGCTTCTCGACCTCCAGCTTGGCTTGTCGGGCGCGGTAGCGACAAAGAGCTTCTTCAAGAGCTGCTCCTCCTCGACTCGCCATCGCTGCTGCTTGGCGCTAACTAGCGACAGCCCAGCGGAGGCGAGCAGCTCTTCATCAAAGGTCTCTCCTCGACCGGCGCCTGGAGCTCGACGCCCATGGGAGCTTGATGGAGACACCGCCGCCGCCTTCGAGATAGGCGCCAGTCTGGGGCTGCCGGAGCCTCGGTGCTGCATCGGTGGCGGAGGGATCGGCGGTCGGCGAGCGCCTGGCGCCCTCAAGGCCTCGTGGTCGCCGAGACGATTGCTGCACTTTGCCAGCCTTTGCAGCGGCAGCCTTGGCGGCCTCCTCGCCGCGGACCCATCGGCGCCGGCCTCCTCCTCCATGTTGGCGGCGCTGCCATTGTTGCCAAGACGCCCTCCTTGCCGGGCAACCTCGGTCTCCATCGGCTCTCCGCAGATGGATCTGACGATCAGAAAAAGAAAGAACAGTCAAGCAAATGTTCGAAAAGAAGAACAGAAGAAAAGGAACCCAAGGGAAATTTTCAGGCAAGGAGATTACCTGTGATGGGATCTGTGGCCGCGGTCTCCACCACCGGAGGATCGCCGGCGCTGCCCCTTGTCGGAGAAACTTCCCTTATCGGAGAAGCCTCCCTTGCCGGAGAGCGCTCCCTTGCCGGAGAGCGCTCCCTTGCCGGAGAATTCTCCCTTGGCGGCATAGTTGAAGTAGACGGAACTTCGGGAGTGACTTCCGGGCCCTCCCGATGAGGCTGCTCGCTCCTACACAAATCAACAAGTCGATATCAAGAAGAAGGAGCACCCATGCACACCTAACCGTAAGAAATAAACCAATTACTTACGCTGGGGCCAGCTGGGGCTACTCGAGGAAGGGCTGACGGTCCGCAGGGGGTCTCAGACGCGCCTCCTGCCGCCACTCTGGGATCGCTTCGATGACAACCACCGGGTCTTGGTTTCTTCGACGCTCTCGAGCCAGCGCCCTAAAAAGGAAAGAGTTCAGAATGAAGCAAATCAGATACAAGACAAAGCAGCAAATTGAAGGATTACAAGTACAATGACAAGATCTTACTCTTCTTCTTCTTCCTCGAGCTGAGAGCGGAGAAGTCGACCCGCCCACCTCCGTGCGACGAGCTGGAAGAGTAGGCTCCTCGACGCTTGGCGGGTGCGGGAGCCGTGGTCCCGTAAGGCCCCGCCCAGCTTGTGTGGCGTGAGGCGCCCCGCTGCAACAGAGCTTGCATGTGTGGAGGCTGCCGCGCGCGACGGCTGTTGGTCTGCCTCGCCGCCCGCCACTTCCCCGGTCTTATGGAGGCGCTTTCAGGAGCTGCGGCCTCCTCCTGCAAGCTATCTAAAGGTGGGGGCGCCGGCAGGCTCGCTCGCTCAAAGATCGCTCGGCCTGCTCCTCCGCTGCCGGCAAGCTCCTCTCGGTCGGCAAGGCTTGCCGCCTCGGCTGCCTCCGCCTCCACGGTGAACCCGACCACCAGCGGCAGCAGCTCCGCCGCCTCCTCCAACCTGGTGGCGGCGCAATCGTAGCTCGGCGCCGGTGGTGTTGAGGGTGAGCCATTTCTGCTCGCCGGCGCGCGGATCGGCACTTCTTCCAAGCTGTCAAGAACTGCTGCACGATGTCGCCGGCGGGTTTGCTGTTGAACGATCCCATGGGAATCGCATAACGGCATCATCGCTGGATGCGGTCAAGCCAAGAGTTGTTGCACAAAGGAACCCCCTCGGCAACATGAACCACTCGGGATGATCTGGTCGGGCTTGAACAGCTCCAAGAAAGATCGCATCCAGCTCCAAGACGGTGAAATTCCAGTTGAGGCCCGGCGCAGCCTCATGATGTCCGCCGATTTTGGAACTCCCAAGCAGGTCTCCTCCTCTCCTGCAAGGGAGGCGCGCGGCGCGAAGAAAATCCACGCCAACAGCGCCTACAAGTGAGTCCGCATGCCCGAGGCGCAAGATCCGGTCACGGCAATCTTCAACCTAGCATCCTCCGTGCCAAGTTGCTCCAATTGTTGCCGCACTATGGGATTTTGGCGCCGGGCAGTGAAGGGCTGCGGGTTCTCCTCGATGATCCAACACCAATCGGCTCTCCACCCTCCCACTTGCTGCGAAGCTCTCCTTCCAGACACGCTTCTTTCTTGCCGATCCCGAGATCCAAGCAATCCCTCCGGCAAGTGGCTCTCCTCTCTCAACGCTGGGCATGAAGAAGTGGCGAAGAGGGCTACATTTGGGTGGATTCACAAAGTTTTCGCAAAGGTGTGCGAAACCGCCATGGTCGACGGCGTTGGGGGTGAAATCAAGGAGGCGGAGACCGAGGTGTTCGCGATGTCGCAAAAGAATTCAGAAAAGGGCGGCAGAGCCGCAGCAGAAGAAGAGCGCCAAGAAGGGATACCCGATGAAACCTTCTCGGATGCGGCGGCGGAGATCACCTCGCAGCGCTGGTGCGCCTGTTCCATCGACCGAAGAGGTAGTACCCTCCCGCAGCTCCTTTGCGCCGAAGGGGGTCAAGGTGGCTCGCCTTTCGCAGCGCCATGAGCCGCTGCGCCGCCGACTTCACGCCTTCCCTTGTCGGCTTTGAGCCATGGCGGAGGTGGTGGAGGAGTCCGACGGCGTTGATGGCGCCGGTGGCAATGAAGCGAGCGCCGCTTCTTCGGACTTGAGAAGAAGGGGAGGAGCGGCGGTGGTTTTGAGATGTGACAGCAATGGCAAGGTGGGCGCCCTGCCCCTGCTTCTCCTGCTTATAAGGAGGAGAGGGGCGGACGCCCGCTTCCACTTAAAGAAAGCCCCCACGATCTCTCCCACGACGCCACGCTCGACGCGTGCTGTTCGTGGGGACGTGGTGGGTCCGGGCGGTAACGGCGTGATCTAGGCCGCGCGTCTGCAGAATCGCTTTTGGGCCTATCCCAACAGAGCTCAAGGCGCTGTGTGGCCCAGGCCCGGGGCTCTGCCGGTGTACTAGAGTAGGGGTACCCTAGTATCCCTAACTCGCACGGGCAGCAGCAGACCCTCATGCAAGGCTTGCCTAGTGACCGCCAAGGTCCTCCGCTGCCCTTTGGAGCCATTCAAGAACAAAGTATTCAAGGCCCCGGCAAGAGGAGCTTGCCGGGAAGGCCACTCAAGGCGCGAAGGAAACAAGGCCCCGGCAAGAGGAGCTTGCCAGGAAGGCTCGGTGAGCGACAAGCTTCCGAGTGCAACAAGGGTTTCAGCCGCGGCAAGGAGCTTGCCGCAGTAGGCAACCTCTCTTCATCTCCGCCCCAGCTCATCCGCCAATGTGTCGCCATGGGGCTATTCCAGGCACGCGTGTCAAGGGGCTGTGCAGCCAGCGGAGAGCAGCGATAAGCGGCGCTGACAAGAAGGCCATCGTGTCGAACGGTGGCGCCTCTAACGTCCCTTTCGCATCGCTTAGGCGACATGGATGGGCATTTATTGATCTTGTCCCTGTCGCCGAGTTAGGTAGAATACACCGTACACTATACAAGTCGGTGTACCAACCACTGTTTTTCCATTTGTACCCTCATCTACGTTGCCACCTGTCGGTGACCCCTTAAGCCTATAAAAGGAGGCCCATGTGCAACGTAGAAAGGGTTCGGCTCAGTTAGGATTCTACTCATTCGAGACCAGAGACACTCAAGCTAGGTTTTGTAGCTCTCATTGCTCCCTAGCAAGAATACAATCAACCAAGCAGCAGAGGAGTATTATCTCTCGAGAGCTCCGGTTGGGTAAACTGCTCGTGTGCATCGCCGATCCGCTTCTTCGTGCAATCTCCACCCCCACCGAACCAAAAGGGACTCGGTCCGCCAGTCCCCATAGGTGTTCGTGGGTCACGATCAGCTTCCCCTTGAGCCTATAAAAGGAGGCCCAGTGCAACGTAGAAAGGGTTCGCCCAGCTTAGGATTCGACTCATTCGAGACCGTAGACACTCAGCTAGGTTTTGTAGCTCTCATTGCTCCCTAGCAAGAATACAATCAACCAAGCAGCAGAGGAGTATTATCTCTCCGAGAGCTCCGGCTGGGTAAAACTGCTCGTGTGCATCGCCGATCGCTCTGCTCTTCAGGTAATCTCCGCCTCAATCGAACCAAAAGGGACTCGGTCCGCCAGGTCCCATAGGTGTTCGTGGGTCACGATCAGCTTCCCCGACAAATGTTGATTTTTTTTGCATAATGAGCTCTGATAAATTTACTACAGTGGTAATTTTATTTCATAATTTTTGGAGTTAGGGAAGTATTGATACTCTTGCATTCTTTACAGACTGTACTGTTTTGGCAGATTGCTGTTATGTTTGCATTGTTTGCATATGTTTCCTTGTTTAATGATTCTATTTAAGGATAGGAGTATTAAATATGCAGAGACATTTAGTATTCAATGTTGAATAATAATTTTAGTGATTTGTCACAGTAGAAAATGATAAGGTTTTGCATTGGTTTATACTAACCTATCTCACGAGAGTTAGGTGTGTATGAAGCTTTTGATAAAAAGAGAAACCATGATATGAGAGGAATTAGGGAGACACAAAAGTTCAAGCTTGGGGATGCCCAAGGCTCCACAAGATAATATTTCAAGAAGTCTCAAGCATCTAAGCTTGGGGATGCCCCGGTAGGCATCCCACCTTTCTTCTTCAACCACTATCGGTTAGTATCGGATGAGCCTAAGTTTTTGCTTATTTACATGAGTTGTGCTATCCTTGCAATGCTATTTTATTTTGTTTTTCTTTCTGTTTGAATACAATACCAAGATCTGAAATTCCTTAATGTTAGAGAGTCTTCACATAGTTGCACAATTATTTAACTACTCATTGATCTTCACTTATATCTTGTTGGAGTAGTTTTTCGTTTGCTCTAGTGCTTCACTTATATTATTTTGAGAGTCTTAAATAGCATGGTAATTTGCTTAAATAATCTTAATATGCTAGGTATTCAAAAATAGTAAAAACTTTCTTATGAGTGTGTTGAATACTAAGAGAAGTTTGATGCTTGATGATTGTTTTGAGATATGGAAGTAGTGATATTAGAGTCATGCTAGTTGAGTAGTTGTGAATTTGAGAGATACTTGTGTTAAAGTTTGTGATTCCTGTAGCATGCACGTATGGTGAACCGTTATGTGATGAAGTCGGAGCATGATTTATTTATTGATTGTCTTCCTTATGAGTGGCAGTCGGGGACGAGCGATGGTCTTTTCCAACCAATCTATCCCCCTAGGAGCATGCGCGTAATACTTTGCTTTGGTAACTTGTAGATTTTTGCAATAAGTATATGAGTTCTTTATGACTAATTTTGAGCCCATGGATTATACGCACTCTCACCTTTCCACTATTGCTAGCCTCTCTAATACCGTGCACTTTTCGCCGGTATCATACACCCACCATATATCTTCCTCAAAACAGCCACCATACCTACCTATCATGGCAATTCCATAGCCATTCCGAGATATATTGCCATGCAACTTTCCACCGCTCCATTTATTATGACACGCCCATCATTGTCATATTGCTTAGCATGATCATGTAGTTGGCATCATATTTTTGGCAAAGCCACCATTCATAATTCTTTCATACATGTCACTCATGAGTCATTGCACATCCCGCACACACGGAGGCATTCATATAGAGTCATATTTTGTTCTAAGAATCGAGTTGTAATTTTTGAGTTGTAAGAAAATAGAAGTGTGATGATCATCATTTTTTAGAGCATTGTCCTAGTGAGGAAAGGATGATGGAGACTATGATTCCCCCACAAGTCGGGATGAGACTCCGGACGAAAAAGAAAGAAAAAGAAAAAAAAGAGGCCATAAAAAAAGAGAAAAGGCCCAAGTAAAAAAAAACAAAAAAATGAGAGAAAAAGAGAGAAGGGACAATGCTACTATCTTTTTCTCCACACTTGTGCTTCAAAATAGCACCATGATCTTCATGTTAGAGAGTCTCATATATTGTTACTTTCATTTACTAGTGGGAATTTTTCATTATTGAACTTGGCTTGTATATTCCAATGATGGGCTTCCTCAAAAGTGCCCTAGGTCTTCGTGAGCAAGCAAGTTGGATGCACCCCACTTAGTTTCTTTTGTTGAGCTTTCATATATTTATAGCTCTAGTGCATCCGTTGCATGGCAATCCCTACTCACCCACATTGATTAATGGGCATCTCCATAGCCTGTTGATACGCCTAGTTGATGTGAGACTATCTTCTCCCTTTTTGTCTTCTCCACAACCACCCTTCTATTCCACCCATAGTGCTATATCCATGGCTCACGCTCATGTATTGCGTGAAGATTGAAAAAGTTTGAGAATGTGAAAAGTATGAAACAATTGCTTGGCTTGTCATCGGGGTTGTGCATGATTTAAATACTTTGTGTGGTGAAGATAGAGCATAGCCAGACTATATGATTTTGTAGGGATAACTTTCTTTGGCCATGTTATTTTGAGAAGACATAATTACATTGTTAGTATGCTTGAAGTATTATTATTTTTATGTAAATATTAAACTTTTGTCTTGAATCTTTTGGATCTGAATATTCATACCACAATTAAGAAGAATTACATTGAAATTATGCTTGGTAGAATTCCACATCAAAATTTATCTTTTTATCATTTACCTACTCGAGGACGAGCATGAAAAGCTTGGGGATGCTTGATAAGTCTCCAACGTATCTATAATTTTTGATTGCTCCATGCTATATTATCTACTGTTTTGGGTTATATTGGGCTTTATTATACACTTTTATATTACTTTTGGGACTAACCTATTAACCAGACGCCCAGCCCATATTGCTGTTTTATTGCATGTTTCAGTATTTCGAGGAAAAGGAATATCAAACGGAGTCCAAACGGAATGAAACCTTCGGCATCGTGATTTTTTGGAAGAATATCATCCTGGAGGCTTGGAGATCAAGTCAAGATCCTCGAGGAGCCCAGAGATAGGGGTGCCCCCCAGAGGGCGCGCCCCCGCTCTCGTGGACCCTCGAGCACACCCCCCGAATCGACTTCTTTCGCCTATATAGTCCCAATGCACTAAAAACATCCATGGAAAAGATAGATCGGGAGTTCCGCCACCGCAAGCCTCTCAGAGCCACCAAAACCTCTCGGGAGCCTGCTCCGCACCACGGAGGGGGAATCCATCACCGTGGCTATCTTCATCATCCCGGCGCTCTCCATGACGAGGAGGGAGTAGTTCACCCTCGGGCTGAGGGTATGTACCAAGAGCTATGTGTTTGATCTCTCTCTCTCTCTCTCTCTCTCTCTCTCTCGTTCTCTATGGCACGATCTTGATGTATCGTGAGCTTTGTTATTATAGTTGGATCTTATGATGTTTCTCCCCTCTACTCTCTTGTGATGAATTGAGTTTCACCTTTGAAGTTATCTTATCGGATTGAGTCTTTGATTTGAGAACACTTGATGTATGTCTTGCCGTGCTTATCTGTGGTGACAATGGGATATCACGTGCCACTTGATGTATGTTTTGGTGACCAACTTATGGTTCTGCCCAGGAACCTATGCATAGGGGTTGGCACATGTTTTCTTGACTCTCCCAGAGAAACTTTGGGGCACTCTTTGAAGTACTTTTGTGTTGGTTGGATGAATCTGAGATTGTGTGATGCATATCGTATAATCATGCCCACGGATAGTTGAGGTGACAACGGAGTATCTAGGTGACATTAGGTTTTGGTTGATTTGTGTCTTAAGGTGTTATTCTAGTACTAACTCTTTAATAGATCGATCGTAAAGAATAACTTTGAGGTGGTTTCGCACCTACCATAATCTCTACGCTCGCTTCTCCGCTATTAGTGGCTTTGGAGTGACTCTTTGTTGCATGTTGAGGGATTGTTATATGATCTAGCTATGTTATTATTGTTGAGAGAACTTGCACTAGTGAAAGTATGAACCCTAGGCCTTGTTTCCTAGCATTGCAATACCGTTTATGCTCACTTTTACCACTTGTTACCTTGCTGTTTTTATATTTTCAGATTACAAAAACCTATATCTACCATCCATATTGCACTTGTATCACCATCTCTTCGCCGAACTAGTGCACCTATACAATTTACCATTGTATTGGGTGTGTTGGGGACACAAGAGACTCTTTGTTATTTGGTTGCAGGGTTGCTTGAGAGAGACCATCTTCATCCTACGCCTCCTACGGATTGATAAACCTTAGGTCATCCACTTGAGGGAAATTTGCTACTGTCATACAAACATGTGCACTTGCAGGCCCAACAACATCTACAAGAAGAAGGTTGTGTAGTAGACATCACCACCGAGCTGAATGTGTGCGTAACACGGAGGTGTCGTATGCTTGGTACTTGTTCGATTGAAGCGCCAACAAGTTCGACTACATCAACTGCTGCTAGGAACGCTCCCGCCATCGCTCACGAGGGTACGTAGACACACTCTCCCCCTCGTTACTATGCATCTCCATGGATAGGTCATTGTGTGTGCGTTTTTGTTTTCCATGCAACGTTTCCCAACAGTGGCATCATGAGCCAGGTCTATGCGTAGATGATATACACGAGTAGAACACAAAGAGTTGTGGGCAGTGATAGTCATACTGCTTACCACCAACGTCTTATTTTCATTCGGCGATATTGTGGGATTAAGCGGCCTGGACCAACCTTACATGTCCACGCACATGAGACCGGTTCCACCGACTGACATGCAACTAGTTTTGCATAAAGGTGGCTGGCGGGTGTCTGTTTCTCCTACTTTAGTTGAATCGAATTTGACTGCGGTCGGTCCTTGAAGAAGGTTAAAACAACAAACTTGACGAAACATCACAACTTGAAGAATGGTTCTTGCTAGAATCCCGTAGCAACCACGTAAAACTTGCAACAACAAAGTAGAGGGCGTCTAACTTGTTTTTGCAGGGCATGTTGTGACGTGATATGGTCAAGATATGTTGTGATATATGTTGATGTATGAGAAGATCATGTTTTATAATATCGACAACCGGCAGGAGCCTTAGGGTTGTCTCAGACAGGCGAAGTGCAAGCGCCATGTAATTTCTTTACTTTGTCACTATGCGTTAGCGATAGTTGTAGAAGCAATAGTCGGCGTGACGACCTCAACGCAACGACGCTGTGATGGATATCAAGGTGTCGAGCTGGTGACGATGGAGATCATGACGATGCTTTGGAGATGGAGATCAAAAGCACAAGATGATGATGGCCATATCATGTCACATGTTTTGATTGCATGTGATGTTTATCTTTTATGCATCTTATTTTGCTTAGAACGGCGGTAGCATTATAAGATGATCCCTTCACTTAATTTCAAGATAAAACTGTTCTCCCTGAGTATGCACCATTGCTACAGCTCGTCGTTTCGAGACACCACGTGATGATCAGGTGTGATAGACTCTACGTTCACATACAACGGGTGTAAGACAGTTTTGCAGATGCAGAATACTTGGGTTAACCTTGACGAGCCTAGCATGTATAGACATGGCCTCGGAACACTAGAGACCTGTAACGCCCCCGATGCGGCTATATCTCCCACGTGTCGAGGCACGACTTAGAGGCATAACCGCATTGAAAGCAATGTCGCAAGTGAGGTAATCTTCACACAACCCATGTAATAATTAAGGAAAGAAACATAGTTGGCTTACAATCGCCACGCCACACAAAGACATAATTAAACATACATCATTCAGAGTACACTCAAGGTCCGACTACGGAACCAAAATAAAGAAGATACCCCAAATGCTAACACAGATCCCCGAATCGTCCCCAACCGGGCACCACTATCGATCATCCGAAACGACACATAGTAACGACCACGCCTCGTCGAACTCCCACTTGAGCTCGGTGGAATCATCTCGACCGCCTCATCGGAACCTCGCAACTGTTTGAAGTATCTGTGAGCCACGGGACTCAGCAATCTCACACCCGCGAGATCAAGACTATTTAAGCTTAAGGAGGACATGGTAGTAAAGTTGAGCTGCAGCAAGTTTACTAGCATATATGGTGGCTACATCGCAAAAGAGAGCGAGAAGAGAAGCAAAGCACGGTCGTGAAACTAGTATTGATCAAGAAGTGATCCTGAACTACTTACGCCGACATAACTCCAACATCGTGTTCACTTCCCTGACCACCGAGAAGAGACCATCACGGTAACACACGCGTTGAGGTGTATTTTATTGAGGTCAACTTTAGGTTATCTACAACCGACATTAACAAATTCCCATCTGCCTCATAACCATGGGCACGGCTTTCAAAGATATTACCCAGCAGGGTGTCCCAACTTAGCCCATTATAAGCTCTCACGGTCAACGAAGGATTATTCTTCTACCGAAGACCCGATCAATCTCGAATCCCGGACTACAAGACATTTCGACAAAGAATAAAACAAGACCAGCAAAGCCACCTGACAGCCGACAAATCCCGATAGGAGCTGCACATATCTCGCTCGTGGCACATCCGGATGAACACTACGACGGCAACCGAAGATGCCCCAAGTTGCCTCGTGGTGGCACCGCAAGTGGTTTAGTTTGGACCAACACTCGAGGAGCATTGGCCCGGGGTTTAAAATAAGATGACCCTGCTCGCGAAACCCGGGAAAAGGCTTAGGTGGCAAATGGTAAAACCAAAGTTGGGCCTTGCCGGACGAGTCTTATTCAAAGCGAACTGTCAAGGGGGTCCCATAAATCACCCAACCGTAAGGAACGCAAAATCCAGGAACATAACACCGTATGACGGAAACTAGGTGGCAAGAGGAACAAAACACTGGCATAAGGCCGAGCCTTCCACCCTTTACCAAGTATATAGATGTGTTAAACATAGCAGATATATTCATATAAATTGTGATATCCCCAACAAGTAAACATGTTCCAAAGAGGAACAACATCTCCATGTTCCAACAAGGAACAGATTTCAGCTTCACCGCAACTAACAACGCTATAAGAGGGCTGAGCGAAGCGGTAACATAGCCAATCAACGGTTTGCTAGGAAAGGATGGTTAGGGCTGACATGGCAATATGGGAGGCATGACATAGCAAGTGGTAGGCATCGCAGATAGGCATAGCAAAAGAGCGAGCAACTAGCATAGCAAAGATAGAAGTGATTTCGAGGGTATGATCATCTTGCTCGCAATGTTCTCGAGTTGTCGAAAGCCCGATCCTCGAAAACGTTCTCAACAGGTTCCTCGTAAGCGCTCTCGCCTCCGCCTACCCAAAGCAACAACAAAACAAGGAACCACAATAAATCACGGTGCAATGCACAATCAACATGATGCAAAACATGACATGATAAGCAATGATGGATATGCAAAGCGATGTGCACTCGGAAGGTAAATGAAAGACTAGGCATCATCTTGGCAAACCAAGCATGCCATCGAAAGATGAGATGATTTCGTAGAAATCGATATAGAGATCACCGAAACGGATGCACGGGTTGGATATGACGGCAAAACAAGAATGGAGAGAAACCTACGATAACATCATGATGAACAAAACCATGCATGTGTGCAAACTACCTCATAGCATGATTCAAGTAAATATGCTCAAAGAAAACAACACCTAACCATGATGCAAAAGGACATGATCACAAACTTGCCCAAATGCAAAACCAATGACACCACTGAGTTGGTGGGATTTTTCACCCCAAAACATATATAATATGTTAGGGTTGCATTAGGGAAAACATCACAAAAACAATAAGTCAAAACCTGCCTAAAAAGGAAACTAACAGAAGTGGCAATTTCCAGATTTGGAAATGTCCAGATTTGGACTTGCCTAAAACAGAAATGATACAAAGCTGTAAATGGAAAGAAAAATAAAATAAGCCTGGAGGAGGGTGCTGCGAGGTCGACAGGGTGACCCACCGTCATAGAGGCAGAGGTTAACAAAGTTAAAAGGGGGAAGAAAAGAGCCCTGTGGGGATTCAACCCGGTCTCCCCTGGAAACTCTCCCTGCTACCACTGGGCTGGGCGCGCGATCGACAAAGGAAAAGCCTCGGGCTTATCTATCGACTCAGCAGAGGAGGCGCACCAAGGGCAGCGAAAACAAAAATAAAAGGGGGGAGGGCGCTACTGGGTCGAACCTGTGTCGCCGCGGTGAGAGCAGGGGTCAACCAACTCGGCTAGGGAAGGGGTTCGTAAGATACGCTGAAGCTGGCCACTTGACCAACACCGCCAGGCTGATCTAAGAACAGAGACAACAACCGATAACGCCGGCGGCAACGGCGCCACAGGGGCTCGCGCCTTGGCCACGACGGCACGCATGAGGGGGCATCACGGGTCTTGCGGGCAAGCCCGAGCGGGCTAGCAGCATACACGCCGCCAAAACAACTCGAACCTAAACTACTACGAGCACGCCGAGCACGCCGGGCGCGATAAGACCACGGGCCGGACCCCACCTACGGAGAACCAACGACGACGAGAAGGAGCAGGAGGAAGGGGAGTATACCTCCTTACCCTAGGACAAAGGATCGGCGACGGAGACGGGCGGACGGCGGCGAGATCGAGCTCAAGATCGCCGGAACTCGACCGAGAGGAAAACAGGAACGAGGCGCCGTGAACTTGGCGAATCGGGCTCAGAGTCGACGCCGTGGTCGAGACGACGACGAGGAAGGAGATGGACAAGGGCCGCTGGTCGAGGTGGCCGGAGAGCACGCCGGGCGATGGAGACGGGTTTCCAGATGCGCTGGGTCCGAAAGGGGCGGCGATCTTGGTGGATTCTCACCGGCGGCGGCGGCGAGAGGGAGAGGGAACCCTAGGGTTCGGCCTTGACGCGCGAGGGATAAGTAGGCTAGGGCGACGCGCCGAGCTCGTGCTCTCTCGGTTCGGGTCCCCATGGCGATGGCGACGAGAGGGAGAGAAAAGGCGGTGAGGAGCACCGGCGCCGCCAGCCAAAGCGGGCCGGGCGATGCCACGTGGAAGGGGACTAGCGGGGTAAGAGCGGGCGCGGTGAGCGAAGGCAGGAGGAGAGGAAAGCGCATGGCTGCTGCGCCTCACTGGGCTGCGGGCTGTCTGGGAGAGTTGGGCTGCCTCGGGAGGCCGGGCCTGTAGAGAGGGGCTAGCTGGGCTGCCCTGCTGCTGCTGCTCTCTTTTCTCTTATCCTTTTCTAGAATAAAAGGAAGAGAAAAGAAGTACAGGAGAAAAGAAAAGATTTAGAGTGAAAGGAAAATATTCCCACACTCCTCGAATTCCTCTATTTAAATAAAATGTAATGGACATTTTAAAGGTAGAAAATAATGCAAGTTTGAAAATATTTCAAACTTGTGCCATTTTTGAACCTGACCATAACAACTTTAAATGAGGAAATATTTGGCAGAGAGGTTTAGTGCAAAGAGCAAGATTTTTAGGAGAAGATGAACATTAATTGAAGGAGGGATTTATATGGCACTTGAAAAAGAAAGAAGTAGAGGGAAGGAGGGATGGTAATGCAAGTGAGGATGGCATATGTAACCACATGACATGCAAGGGAAAACCACAACCATATGACATGTAAGGAACACCACAATCACATGATAAGAAGGGAAAGCAAATGACAAGAGGCACAAATGCAATATGGCAAAAGGAGCAAACAAAGAAAAGAAAACCCAACATAACAAAACCAAAGAGGCCAAGCATGACAAGAACCCACAAGAATTGGATGAGGCCAAATTGATATATTGCCCAAAAGGGAAGTTTACATCCGTGGTGTTACAACACTCCACCACTACAAGAGGATCTCGCCCCAGATCTAGGACTGAAAGAACTCCGGATACTCAGAACGGAGGTGATCCTCGCGCCCCTGTAGCTTCTCGGTCGGAATGGTGTGACCACTTCACTTTCAGGAATTTGATTGACTTGTTGCAGTCTTGCGCCGGTTTCTTCAAGAATAGCAACGGGTGCTCACGATAAGAGAGATCTTCTTGAAGGTCAATCTCTTCGGTTGATAGTGCGCTCAGAGCCTTGAAGCACTTATGGGTTGTGACACGTGAAACACATCGCACGCTTGCAAAGTTGGATGGAAGCTCGTTGATAGGCTAGATCGCTTCTTTTCCCAATGATCTTGAAAGGACCCACGATCTAGGGGCAAGCTTCCTTTGATACCGGGTTTACGAGTACCTTTCATTGAGAGACGCGAGGTAGACATGGTCTCCGATTTCAAAAGTCACATCACGGTGCTTATCATCATAATAGCTTTTCCGCGCGATTATGCTGCTTTGAGATTCTCACGAATGACCTTGCACATTTCTTCCGCTTCGGATCAAGTCATTGCCAAGAAGTTGGCGCTCACCGCCTCGCACTAATTGAGAGGAGTACGCACTTTCGCCATAGAGAATTTCGAATGGGGCCTTGCCCAACTCGCTTGGAAGTGTTGTTGTAAGAGAACTCGCATAAGGAAGACAATCTTCCCACTTCATACCAAGGAAATGACACAAGCCCCGAGCATATCTTCAAGAATTTGATTAACTCGCCAACTTGGCCACTTGTTTGAGGATGGAAAGCTGTGCTGAAACGAATGTTGGTGCCCATGGCCTTCAAAAGAATCCTTAACTTGGAGGTAAAGATGCTGCCACGGTCCAAGAGATCACTTGTGGAATGCCGCAAAGAGACAATCTCGAGGTGTAAAGCTCGCCAACCGAGCTGCAGTGATGGATTCTTTGATAGGAAGAAAATGAGCCACTTTAGTCAGCTTGTCAATGACAACGAAGATAGCATCATTTCCACGCTTGGACTTTGGAAAGCCACCACGAAGTCCATTTCAATATGATCAAACTTCCATTCAGAATAGCAAGAGGTTGAAGGAGACCAGCTGGTCTTTGGTGTTCTGCTTTCACTCTTCTCGCAGACATCACACTCATTCACGAATTGAGCAATTTCTCGCTTCATTCGAGTCCACCAATATGACTGCTTGAGGTCATGGTACATCTTCGCATTTCCGTGATGAATGGATAGAAGCGAATTGTGAGCCTCGCTCATAATGACTTTTCGAGATCACCCTTAGGAACCATAATCCGTCCTCAAAGAACAGAGTGTCTTTGTCATCAACGTGGAAGCACTTGTACTTGAAATGCCCTTGTCGATACCACGCTTCACTTTCTTCACCATGGTATCCGAAGTTGAGCCTCACGAATCTGATCTTCCAAAGTAGGAGAGACTATGAGGTTGGCAAGAAACCCTTGAGGAACAACTTGAAGATTCAGCTTATGGAAAGATTCACAGAGATCCGCTGAAAGGGCTTGAGGATTAGATCACAAAGAAGCTTTCCGCTCAAAGCATCTCAGAATGACATTGGCTTTGCCCGAGTATACTCAATACTTGGGTTGTACTCTTGAATCATTTCACCCATCGAGTCCGCCTGAGGTTGAGGTTGGGCTGAGTGAAGATGTACTTGAGACTCTTGTGATCAGTGAAAATGTCCACTTTCCTTCCCAACAAGAGATGTCTCCAAGTAATCAAAGCATGGACAATCGCCGCCAACTCAAGATCATGAGTGGGGTAGTTCTTCTCGCTGGGCTTCAATCAAGTAGAGGTATAAGCCACAACTCTCTTCTCTTGCATTAACACAGACCGAGACCTTGAAGAGAAGCATCACGTAACACTTCATATGGCTTGGATTCATCAGAGGAGTCGTAACAGAGCTGTGACGAGTTTCTTTGAGAGTCTTGAAAGCAACGCCACACTCGGGAGACCGTATATACTTCACCGCTTCGAGGAGGTTGGAAAGAGGCTTTGCAATCTTGGAGAAGTTCTCAACGAATCTTCGCAATAGCTTGCAAGACCAAGAAAGTCATGGAGCTGCTTGACATTCTCGAGGAGGTTCCCAATTGACAATTGCGGACACCTTCTGGATCAACAGCGATGCCCTTGGCAGAGATGATATGACCAAGATAAAGCACTTCATCAAGCCAGAATTCACATTTGGAGAACTTTGCATAGAATTGATACTCTCTGAGCTTGTCTAGTACCAATCGCAAATGTTTGGCATGATCCTTCTTATTCTTGGAGAAGACCAAGATATCATCAAGATAGACCAAGACGAATTCATTGGTGTAAGGATTGAATATGAAGTTCATCATCCGAGAGAAAGTTGGAGGAGCATTGACGAGGCCGAAGGACATGACAGTATATTCATAAGAACCAAAGCTTGTTCTGAATGCTGTCTTGGGAATATCTTGTTCACGAATGCGAATCTGATGATACCCCATACGAAGGTCAAGCTTAGAGAACACTGTAGCACCTTTGAGTTGCTCGAAAAGCTCATTGATGTTGGGAAGTGGATACTTGTTCTTGATTGTCTTCTTATTCAATGGACGGTAATCGACACAAAGTCGGTCCGAGCCATCCTTCTTCCGGACAAAAAGAACACCACAACCCCAAGGAGATGAACTCGGTCTGATCAAACCCAGACGCTTTGTTCATCGAGCTGCTTCTTCAATTCCTCAGCTCATCAGTCCAAGCTTGTATGGACGCTGCAAACGGGTTCAAGGTTCGCTCAAGATCGATAACGAACTCGACCGGCCGATGAGGAGGCATACCCGAAGCTCTTCCGAAAGACATCTTGGTACTCACAAACGATCGAATCGAGAGATGGCATTCAATTCGCCTTCTCATTGAGAGAAAACAACCAATGGTTTCATCACGAGAGGCATAGATGATCACATCATTAGAAGAATGAGTCAATTGAATTTCCCGGCAGCACAATCAAGCCGAGCTTTGTGCCGATAAAGCCACCCATTCCGAGAATAAGATCAATGTCCGAGTCACCAAGAACCACCGGTTTAGAAAGAAATCTATAATCGCCCATCTTGATAGAAACATCCGGACATAAACATTAGATGTCATTTGCTTGCCCGGGACACAATCTTCAACGGAGTAGGAATCTTTTCCGTCACAAATTCATGCTTGGAAACAAAAGGTCTCAAATGAAAGAAAGCGATGCACCAAAGATCAAATAAGACTTTAGCAGAATATCATTAATCGAGAGATTACCCATTAGCACATCTCAAGAATCCTCCGCTCGAGCTGCATTCATCATATTGACCTTGGCATACTTTGGATTATGCTTGACCACCGCATTGCCGGAAGATTTCACAGAGGAGGAGGCGAAGACGCCTCGTTGAAGCACTTGTTCAGATAGTGACCCTTCACGACACTTGTTGCAAGTGACCTCGAGAGCGGACGGTGGTAAGGAGCACTTGACCTTGGAGCTTGAGAATTAGACTTGTTCTCGATAGCTTGGGTTGGGTGGGTGGGAAGATCCACGCCACCTGAGTTCTTCTCACGGTAAGGCCGACGGAACGGAGGAGGGGGCAGATAAAACTTCGCCGCTTGGCTGCCACTTGAGAGGACGAGGAGGACTGAACTGCATCCCCGATTCTCTTCTTAGAAGCCTCGATTTGAGCTGTGCTTCTTGCTTGAGTGCCATGTTGTAGAAATCATCATACTTATCTCGCTCAAACAGACAAGAGGTAATTGCGATCCTCTCTCGCACCACCCCGAACCGATAGATCATACTCCTTTCATCGTGTACATCTTGCTTAGCAAAACGAAGCGAAGCTCGAACTGGATATTGTATTGATAGACAGACAAGGTGCCTTGCTTGAGATTGCGGAACTCCTCACGCTTGCTCTCAACAACACTCTTCGAATATGATGAGCTCGAAATCACGGCGAACTCATCCTGTAATGACACGACCTCCTCTCGAATCTTTGTATTGTCGAACCACTCAGCAGCTTGATCCTTGAGTTGAAACGATGCAAACTTGACAAAGTCCTCGTGTCCGACATTGCTACACCAAAGTGCTTGCAGATATCCACTAACCAATCATCGCCGCCTCGCTGCCTCAACACGTAAACCGAAAGACTTCGCCGATTAGCGAGAAACCGGCCGAGAGTAGCAAAGTGTGGCTGATTGTTGCCTTGACCTTGATTGCCTTGATTGCCTTGCCTCGAGTACGCTTCTGCAAGAGCTGCAAAATCATCTCGAGCATTGGCATTGGTGGCTGCCATGATAGCTTGCCGTGCCTCCGGAGGCGGAGGTGGAGGTGGAGGTGGAGGATTCGATCGATCCCCATCATTGCGGTCCGGATTCGACGCTGCATGGAGCCATCCTCAAGAGGGTGACATCCGTTAGTCCTTTGATAGACAAATGATAAGTAGAATCAACGGATAGAAATTGCAACATATAGTCTTCACAATAAACATTCAACAAGAATGAACGAATGAATTCCAAAGTTAATCATCACACATCCATTAAGGTGAGAAGCCACTTAGATAAAGAATATGGAAACAACATCCGACCGAGAAACAATTCAATATCATAATCGAAAACAAAAGGTTGGCTTCTAGAATGAGCCGAACAAACACATGATAGAGATTTCGCCAAAGTGTTCGTGGTGGGGCCCACACGGACACGACGATAGCGGACGCCACGAATGACTAACAAGACGCCCCGAATCAGCATAGCCAAGGATTCTTTAAGACGCCTCGCACCATCAGAATCGACCGTGAATGGGCGGACCACTAGACGCTGAACCCCAATCTCAAATCATACATCCGTCGGAAAGAAAATCCTGTAAGCTACTAGAATTCCCACCTATAAACTCCCAAACTTTCTCGGTTATGCAATCTGGTGTTGGGGATACAGGGACACAAAATATATCACCCAAACTAACAATACCTAGATCCAACAGATCCATCCACAACACATAACCAAGAAATCCTCGAAATCGTGGTACCTCGACCTTCAAAAACATCCGTTATGCAAGTCATGGCAATATTCCCAACTCGCCACAAGATCGGGCTATCGTGGTTATCTCACCAACAACTGCACAAAAGAGATTTCGATGTCGGCAAAACTCGTATTCCAGAATCTGCAACGATAAAATTGTGACGACAACACCCGGAGCTCAACTCCCCGGACACCGCCACAACCCCTAAATGTCAGGAGGCACCAAGAACAATGTTCTCGTCACAAAACCATCGGAACGATTCCAAGATACCCACGTGACCCTAAAAAAATTTTTAGTGAAATTTGAGAAGAGAAGAGTCAAAACTCTACGTCAGGAGACCTCACAGAGCGATGAAGGGACTGAGGAGTAAAAAGAATCCTACTCTCCGATATATATAATCCTAAGACTCAAAACATTTTTCCATTCTAGACTCAACAACGTCAGCAAACAATCTAGTAGGGGGCTCCTAAGTCGGGGAAGGCTCTGATTACCAACTTGTAACGCCCCCGATGCGGCTATATCTCCCACGTGTCGAGGCACGACTTAGAGGCATAACCGCATTGAAAGCAATGTCGCAAGTGAGGTAATCTTCACACAACCCATGTAATAATTAAGGAAAGAAACATAGTTGGCTTACAATCGCCACGCCACACAAGACATAATTAAACATACATCATTCAGAGTACACTCAAGGTCCGACTACGGAACCAAAATAAAGAAGATACCCCAAATGCTAACACAGATCCCCGAATCGTCCCAACCGGGCACCACTATCGATCATCCGAAACGACACATAGTAACGACCACGCCTCGTCGAACTCCCACTTGAGCTCGGTGGAATCATCTCGACCGCCTCATCGAACCTCGCAACTGCTTGAAGTATCTCGTGAGCCACGGGACTAAGCAATCTCACACCCGCGAGATCAAGACTATTTAAGCTTAAGGAGGACATGGTAGTAAAGTTGAGCTGCAGCAAGTTTACTAGCATATATGGTGGCTACATCGCAAAAGAGAGCGAGAAGAGAAGCAAAGCACGGTCGTGAAACTAGTATTGATCAAGAAGTGATCCTGAACTACTTACGCCGACATAACTCCAACACTGTTCACTTCCTGACCACGAGAAGAGACCATCACGGTAACACACGCGTTGAGGTGTATTTTATTGAGGTCAACTTTAGGTTATCTACAACCGACATTAACAAATTCCCATCTGCCTCATAACCGCGGGCACGGCTTTCAAAGATATTACCCCGCAGGGTGTCCCAACTTAGCCCATTATAAGCTCTCACGGTCAACGAAGGATTATTCTTCTACCGAAGACCCGATCAATCTCGAATCCCGGACTACAAGACATTTCGACAAAGAATAAAACAAGACCAGAAAGCCGCCCGACAGCCGACAAATCCCGATAGGAGCTGCACATATCTCGCTCGTGGCACATCCGGATGAACACTACGACGGCAACCGAAGATGCCCCAAGTTGCCTCTGTGGTGGCACCGCAAGTGGTTTAGTTTGGACCAACACTCGAGGAGCATTGGCCCGGGTTTAAAATAAGATGACCCTGCTCGCGAAAACCCGGGGAAAAGGCTTAGGTGGCAAATGGTAAAACCAAAGTTGGGCCTTGCCGACGAGTCTTATTCAAAGCGAACGTCAAGGGGGTCCCATAAATCACCCAACCGTAAGGAACGCAAAATCAAGGAACATAACACCGTATGACGGAAACTAGGTGGCAAGAGGAACAAAACACTGCATAAGGCCGAGCCTTCCACCCTTTACCAAGTATATAGATGTGTTAAACATAGCAGATATATTCATATATATTGTGATATCCCCAACAAGTAAACATGTTCCAAAGAGGAACAACATCTCCATGTTCCAACAAGGAACAAATTTCAGCTTCACCGCAACTAACAACGCTATAAGAGGGCTGAGCGAAGCGGTAACATAGCCAATCAACGGTTTGCTAGGAAAGGATGGTTAGGGCTGACATGGCAATATGGGAGGCATGACATAGCAAGTGGTAGGCATCGCAGCATAGGCATAGCAAAAGAGCGAGCAACTAGCATAGCAAAGATAGAAGTGATTTCGAGGGTATGATCATCTTGCCTCGCAATGTTCTCGAGTTGTCGAAAGCCCGATCCTCGAAAACGCTCTCAACAGTTCCTCGTAAGCGCTTCTCGCCTCCGCCTACCCAAAGCAACAACAAAACAAGGAACCACAATAAATCACGGTGCAATGCACAATCAACATGATGCAAAACATGACATGATAAGCAATGATGGATATGCAAAGCGATGTGCACTCCGAAGGTAAATGAAAACTAGGCATCATCTTGGCAAACCAAGCATGCCATCGAAAGATGAGATGATTTCGTAGAAATCGATATAGAGATCACCGGAAACGGATGCACGGGTTGGATATGACGGGCAAAACAAGAATGGAGAGAAAACCTACGATAACATCATGATGAACAAAACCATGCATGTGTGCAAACTACCTCATAGCATGATTCAAGTAAATATGCTCAAAGAAAACAACACCTAACCATGATGCAAAAGGACATGATCACAAACTTGCCCAAATGCAAAAACCAATGACACCACTGAGTTGGTGGGATTTTTCTACCCCAAAAACATATATAATATGTTAGGGTTGCATTAGGGAAAACATCACAAAAACAATAAGTCAAAACCTGCCTAAAAAGGAAACTGACAGAATTGGCAATTTCCAGATTTGGAAAGGTCCAGATTTGGACTTGCCTAAAACAGAAATGATACAAAGCTGTAAATGGAAAGAAAAATAAAATAAGCCTGGAGGAGGGTGTCAGCGAGGTCGACAGGGTGACCCACCGTCATAGAGGCAGAGGTTAACAGTTAAAAAGGGGAAGAAAAGAGCCCTGTGGGGATTCAACCCGGTCTCCCCGTGGAAACTCTCCCCTGCTACCACCGGGCTGGGGCGGCGATCGACAAAGGAAAAGCCTCGGGCTTATCTATCGACTCGCAGAGGAGGCGCACCAAGGGCAGCGAAAACAAAAATAAAAGGGGGAGGGCGCTACTGGGTTCGAACCTGTGTCGCCATGGTGTGAGAGCAGGGGTCAACCAACTCGCTAGGGAAGGGGTTCGTAAGATACGCCGAAGGGCCACTTGACCAACACCGCCAGCTGATCTAAGAACAGAGACAACAACCGATAACGCCGGGCGAAGCAACGGCGGCACAGGGGGCTCGCGCTTGGCCACGACGGCACGCATGAGGGGCATCACGGGTCTTGCGGGGCAAGCCCGAGCGTGGCTAGCAGCATACACGCGCGCCAAAACAACTCTGAACCTAAACTACTACGAGCACGCCGGAGCACGCCGGGCGCGATAAGACCACGGGCCGGACCCCAATCTACGGAGAACCAACGACGACGAGAAGGAGCAGGGAGGAAGGGGAGTATACCTCCTTACCCTAGGACAAAGGATCGGCGACGGAGACGGGCGGACGGCGGCGAGATCGAGCTCTGAAGATCGCCGGGAACTCTGACCGAGAGGAAAACAGGAACGAGGCGCCGTGAACTTGGCGAATCGGGCTCAGAGTCGACGCCGTGGTCGAGACGACGACGAGGAAGGAGATGGACAAGGGCCGCTGGTCGAGGTGGCCGGAGAGCACGCCGCGATGGAGACGGGCTTCAGATGCGCTGGTCCGAAAGGGGCGGCGATCTTGGTGGATTCTCACCGGCGGCGGCGGCGAGAGGGAGAGGGGAACCCTAGGGTTCGGCCTTGACGCGCGAGGGATAAGTAGGCTAGGGCGACGCGCCGAGCTCGTGCTCTCTCGGTTCGGGTCCCCATGGCGATGGCGACGAGAGGGAGAGAAAAGGCGGTGAGGAGCACCGGCGCCGCTGCCAGCGGGCCGGGCGATGCCACGTGGAAGGGGACTAGCGGGGTAAGAGCGGGCGCGGTGAGCGAAGGCAGGAGGAGAGGAAAGCGCGGGCTGCTGCGCCTCACCTGGGCTGCGGGCTGCTGGGAGAGTTGGGCTGCCGGGAGGCCGGGCCTGTAGAGAGGGGCTAGCTGGGCTGCCCTCGCTGCTGTTGCTTTCTTTTCTCTTATCCTTTTCTAGAATAAAAGGGAAGAGAAAAGAAGCACAGGAGAAAAGAAAAGATTTAGAGTGAAAGGAAAATATTCCCACACTCCTCGAATTCCTCTATTTAAATAAAATGTAATGGACATTTTAAAGGTAG
The DNA here is from genome assembly GCA_021605205.1 of Aegilops longissima. Taxonomy (NCBI): domain Eukaryota; kingdom Viridiplantae; phylum Streptophyta; class Magnoliopsida; order Poales; family Poaceae; genus Aegilops; species Aegilops longissima. The sequence goes on along the minus strand of JAHIAM010006278.1, from coordinate 31,570 downwards.
AAAAATAATGCAAGTTTGAAAATATTTCAAACTTGTGCCATTTTTGAACCTGACCATAACAACTTTAAATGAGGAAATATTTGGCAGAGAGGTTTAGTGCAAAGAGCAAGATTTTTAGGGAGAAGATGAACATTAATTGAAGGAGGGATTTATATGGCACTTGAAAAAGAAAGAAGTAGAGGGAAGGAGGGGATGGTAATGCAAGTGAGGATGGCATATGTAACCACATGACATGCAAGGGAAAACCACAACCATATGACATGTAAGGAACACCACAATCACATGATAAGAAGGGAAAGCAAAATGACAAGAGGCACAAATGCAATATGGCAAAAAGGAGCAAACAAAGAAAAGAAAACCCAACATAACAAAACCAAAGAGGCCAAGCATGACAAGAACCCACAAGAATTGGATGAGGCCAAATTGATATATTGCCCAAAAAGGGGAAGTTTACATCCAGGGTGTTACAAGACCGAAAGATCAAACATGAGCCATATAGTAGATATGATCAACATAGAGATGTTCACCGTTGATGACTACCCCATCTCACGTGATGATCGTACATGGGTTAGTTGATTTGGATCATGTAACACTTAGACAACTTGAAAGATGTTTATTTAAGTGGGAGTTCATTAGTAATTTGATTAATTGAACTTAATTTATCATGAACTTAGTCCTGATAGTATCTGCAAATCTATGTTGTAGATCAATAGCTCGCGATGCAGCTCCCCTCTTTTTTGATATGTTCCTAGAGAAAACTAAGTTGAAAGATGATAGTAGAAATGATGCGGACTGGGTCCGTGATCTGAGGATTATCCTCATTGCTGCACAGAAGAATTATATCCTTGATGCACCGCTAGGTGATAGACCTGTTGCAGGAGCAGATGCAGACGTTATGAACGTTTGGCAAGCTTGCTATGATGACTACTTGATAGTTTAGTGCGCCATGCTTTATGACTTAGAGCCGGGACTTCAAAAGCATTTTGAACGCCACGAAGCATATGAGATGTTCCAAGAGCTGAAATTGGTATTTCAGACTCATGCCCGTGTCGAGAGGTATGAGACCTCTGACAAGTACTTTGCCTACAAGATGGAGGAGAATAGCTCAGCCAATGAGCATGTGCTCAGAATGTCTAGGTACTACAATCGCTTGAATAAAGTGGGAGTTAATCTTCTAGATAGGATAGTGATTGACAAAGTTCTCTAGTCACTATCACCAAGCTACTAGAACTGAGTGCCTCATGGGTATTGCTTTCTTCATGTCAAATACATATTCCTTTGACTATGAGATTATGCAACTCCCGGATACCAAAGGAATACCTTGTGTGCTATCAAAGGTCACAACGTAAAGGGGTGATTATAAAGATACTCTACAGGTATCTCCGAAGCTGTTTGTTGAGTTGGCATAGATCAAGATTAGGATTTGTCACTCCGAGTATCAGAGAGGTATCTCTGGGCCCTCTCGGTAATACACATCATAAGCTTGCAAGAAAACAACTAAGGAGTTAGTCACGAGGTGATGTATTATGGAATGAGTAAAAATACTTGCCGGTAACGAGATTAAACTAGGTATGAAGAAACCGACGGTCGAATCTCGAGCAAGTAACATACTGATGGACAAAGCGAATTACGTATGTTGTCATAACGGTTCGATCGATAAAGATCTTCGTAGAATATGTAGGAGCCAATATGAGCATCAAGGTTCCGCTACTGGTTATTAACCGGAGAGGTGTCTCGGTCATGTCTATATAGTTCTTGAACCCGTAGGGTCCGCACGCTTAACGTTCGATAACGATATAGTATTATATGAGTTATATTATTTGGTGACTGAATGTTGTCCGGAGTCCCGGATGAGATCGCGGACATGACGAGGAGTCTCAAAATGGTTGAGAGGTAGAGATTAATATATAGGACGATGGTATTCGGACACCGGAAGTGTTTTGGGGGTACCGTGTACTTATCGGGTCACCGGGAGGGGTTCCGGACACCCCCGGCAAAAGATATGGGCCTTATGGGCCAAGAAGGGAAATGCACCAGCCAAAAGGGGCTGGTGTACCCCCCATATGGGCCAGCATAGGAGGAGAACTAAAGAGGGGAAGGGAAAGGAAAGAGTCAGTACAAAAAAAAAGACACATCCGTGACATTTTGGGCCGAACGAAATTTTTTTGTCATACTTATGACACTCCTATGACAATAATTGTGACAAAACTCGGTATCATCATAGATGTGGTGGGGTCCTACTTCTATGACAAAAAATCATGATAGAAAATGGGCTTTTCGTCCTGGGCGGGCCGGAGAGGCAGCTGCATGACATTCTTTGGGCCGTCCATGACGGAAAAAACCATGGTAGAAGCGAGGGCGAGGAAAATATCGGGGAGTTCCCGGTTACAGTGGATGGTCGAGGGCCGAGCAATGCGCGTTTGTCTAGTACATACGCGCGTGTGTGCGAGACGTTGCGCTCTAACTACACCCGAGCGAGGCATTGGGCTCTAACTGAACCCGAGCGATTGCACTGCAGGCTACGTGTTACACTGAACCCGAGCGATCGATCGATCCCTTGATGTTAACTGAACCCGAGTGATTCCTTCGCTAATGCTGCTAACTGAAGCCGATCAAACATTGCTGCCTCCTTCCCTGGATGAACAGTGAGCGTTGTTGAGGGGTTTGATGAACAGCCTCGGGGGGGGGTTGATGAACAGAACCCCGTGGTAGTAGAGGCCGTTGCCGTTGGATGAACAGTACCCCGATCGATCGAGCCGCTGGATGAATAGGACCCCGTGGAGGGCTCGATGAACAGGACCCCGTGGAGGGCTCGATGAACAGGACCCCGTGGAGGGCTGGTTGAACAGTAGCCGGTGGAGGGCTGGTTGAACAAAGAGCCGGCGGAGGGCTGGTTTAACAAGAGCCGGTGGAGGGCTGGTTGAACAAGAGCCCGTGGAGGGGTGGTTGAACAGACCCCGTGGAGAGGGCTGGTTGAACAAGAGCCGTGGAGGAGCGCGGTGGAGGCTAGACGAACAGGAGCCCGTGGACTAACAAATGCAGTGCAGCTGGAGGAGATCGATGGTGGATCAACAAGAGTCTGTGGAGGCCGGAGGAGGTCGACGGTGGAGATGAACAGATCTCGTGGAGTCCTGCTTGTGGTACGCCACACCCTCCCGGCGAACATGAACCCTGCTTCGACCATAGCGCTTCAACAGAAAAGTCTGCTTCTCCGCTTTTGCGGTATGCCACACCCTCCCGATCAACAGACCTCGCTTTCGACCGTAGGGAGGTCCATTTCTCCGCTTTGCGGACGCTGCACTTCTCCCGATGGACAGGATCCCATTTCCACCGTGGCCGGTCAAACACAAGGCTGTTTCCTTTGTTCTGCGGTATGCCAGCCCTCGTTTCCATCGCCTGTTCCGTCCAAGCCGGTTGGCTCCCGATGAACAGCACGTGTTCCATTGCCTTCCGATGAAGACGACGCATTTCATTGCCTCCCCATGAACACGATAACGACGCAGTTTCTCCGTTCCGACCCAGCCATGTACACGAGCCCTGGTCGTACGTATGCGCGAGTAGGCATTTGAGACCCCGCCCGATGTAATGACGCGGGTCAGATTTTCTTTCTTGCACCCTAGCCGATGTAATGACGCAGTACATGCTACGTGCGCGCTTACTACTACGACATTACGCGCCGCTTCTACTACGACATCGCGCCCTTCCTTGCACGGCCACGGTTCATCGCCGCAGCCCGCAGACGCACCGACGACCAAGATGTACGCACATCGCTCCCGACCAGAATGACAATGCTACGTACGCTTTGACCGGGTGGGTCCCGACTGTCAGGCACTTCCTTGCGTGCGAAGATGTAGCTGGTGGGCCCCAGCAGTCAGGTTGGAACGTTTTTTTACGAAATACGGTGGCCCATCCAGTGGGTCCCTGCTGTCAGGTGGAGGAATAATTATGTTGCACGTAATAAGGAGGCACTTCCTTCATGCGACCATGGACCCAGCTGTCAGCCTCTCCACGTACAGTACTCTTCCGATGGAAGTCGTTCCTTGACCATGTTGACCAAGCCGTGGCGAGAGTACCAGGGTGGTGGACGACGGCGAGGCCTAGGAAGGGGACGACGCAGGCCCGGGAAGACGCGCAATGGATGCCCACGCGGAGAAGAGTACGAGGGTTCGCTGGTTCGGCTGCGGTGTGAGGCTGCCGTTGCCGCAGGGCCTGGCCAGCGGTGGGAGTAGTAGGGGGCAGTGAGGCCTCCGCGGCATCATAGCCGGCCACGGGAAGCAGGAGCACGCGGCACGACCGGTGCTGGTTTGGGCGGCTGGAGCAACAAGACCAGAGTTTGAAGAAGCACTACCACCGTTGGATGGACATCGTATGGTCACTGGAGCTGGAATCGTTCATATTGACTAAGTTGACAAAGCCCTCCGTCCCCGTCATATTAGTAGGCCCACAAGTCAGCCTCCCACAATGGTGGGTCCCAGCTAGCAGGGGGAGTATTCATTTTTTTGTGCTTAATAAGGAGGCACTTCCTTTTGTGCAAAGATATAGCTGGTGGGTCCGAGCTGACAGTGGGAGGAACATTTTTTTCAAGAAATACAGAGGCCCTTCCGGTGTGTCCTAGCTGTCAGGTGGAGGAATCATTATTTTGCATGTAATAAGGAGGCATTTCCTTGTGTGGACCCCTGCTGCCAACCTCTTCCGATGGCTGTTGTTTGTTGACCATGTTGACCTCGCCACGTCTAGAGCACAAACGCGGTGGATGAGGGCGAGGCCCAGGAAGGGAACGACCCGGAGCCGGCGAAGCCACTGTAGCGGATGCCCACGCTAAGGGGTGTACGAGCGCTGACTGGTCGGCTGCGGGGTGAGGCTGACGTTGCCGGAAAATAACAGGATGTGCGGGTGTGTAGAGGGATGGCCTGACGGCAGCATAGCCAGCCACGGGAGGAGGGAGTAGGCTGTCCTGCCGGCGCTGGTTTGTGCGGCTGGAGTAGGAAGATCGGAGATTGAAGAAGCACGGTAGCCGTTGGATGCACATCCAAAGTCACTACTCTGTGTTGACTAAGTTGACAAAGCCTTGCGTACGCGTCAAAAAAAATTAGGACAGCGTCATCGTCAACGTAGTAGGCCCAGAAGTCAGCCTCCAAATCTGTGGAAAACAACATACAGCCCATTAGCCATTATTTTCAATAATTTACAGCTTATTTGCTAATTCTTAAGAATATTTTAAGCCCGTATTCTTTTTATTAGCATTACAGACTATATATTCTGGGCACTGCTAAAAAATTCAACGAAAATTTTCATATTTCGGTGGGGTCCAAACTCTTTTAATCACGAAATTTCGAGTCACGTTAAAAATAATTTTTAAAAAATTATATCAAAATAAAATTCAAAAAACAATTCTCCGCAAGAAAAATGAATGAAACTTAAAATCTTAACTAGCAAGATGCCCGTGCGTTGCACGAAACATGAAGATGCATTTGTATGATTAGTTTATCTTGTGGGAGAAAATACGATCTTTTAACGTAATTGCCAGTCGGCTTTGGTTTTTATAAGAGTAGAGAGTAGAGAAATACAGAAAAAATATGATATTTTAATGTAATTGCCGGTTGGCTTTGGTTTAAAAATTTACAGACCATTTCTTTCAACTTATAGCCCATTTTCGGGGGAAACCCATTTCTTACTACTTTACATCCCTCCCTCCTTGTCTTGAAAGATTTGCTGCCCAGCAGGGCTGAGAAAAGCAAGTAGGCCTCGGTTTTGGTGTTCTCCAAAAAAAAGAACTAGGCTAGCCATTTTCAGAAAGAAAAAAAGATAGGGTATGTCTAGGGAACATATAAATGTGCTCTATTTATTGCACGTCTAAGTGAGTGAATCAAGCATAAAGAGGAAAAGAAAAAAGAAAAAGTAAATATCCACACGAATCTCAATGTAAGATCAATGACATAGGATTTAGATGTGCAATACTTATGGCACATCTAGATGTGCTTTAGGAAAACCGAAAAAGATATCAAGTGGGTTCGTCATGTGCTTAAATAAAAGCGTAAGCGTGGGCTAGACGGGCCACAGCCCCCGCACAGCGTGCAGTTGAGCTCCGTCTCTGAAACTAAAAAAACAACTGGGTGAGCTGCTGGGTCCCTAGTGTTATCCGCTCGTTGTGTAATTTTAACAAATCCGCCGCCGAACCGGCCTATGCATCGCCGGTGTGAGATGAGACGTCGATGACTTGTCCTGGCGACATTCCACCGTTGGTGGACTCCGCGTCCCCCTTGCTGAAGTCGACCGCGTCCTCGTCCTCGTCCTCGCCTCGTCGTCGGTGCCGCCCTCAAGTGTGTAGTACTCGTAGTAGTGGCTGCTCCAGAGCTCGCATTGGTACTCCACCGCTGGTTCCTCGACGGACAGACTCTTCTCTACCTCGACCTCGGCCACACGCAACTCCTCATCCCAGCGCTCCTTGATCTCCGCCGCCTCCTGCATCTCCAGCCCCCGCCGCGACCTCATGAGGAAGCAGGTGCTCCATGGCCACCGCCGCTTTTTCGTGACGTGGGTTGTATGTCGAGTCCGAGGTGGCTCGAATATCTTGGCGCAGTATCCTCGATCTTGGCGGATGGCCTCGACCGTCCAGTGGCAACATCGGCGGCACGGACGGCAGCTCGAAAGCGCTTGGCGCTTATAGTCACTGTCGCAAAGAAGAACAGAATCGTTTCGCTGTCGCGCTACCTCTTGAGCACTGCGTTAGTTTTCCCTTGAATAGAAGGGTGATGCAGCAAAGTAACGTAAGTATTTCCCTCAGTTTTTGAGAACCAAGGTATCAATCCAGTAAGAGACTACACGCAAGTCGCCTCGTACCTACACAAACAAATAAGAACCTTGCCAACAACGCAATAAAGGGGTCGTCAATCCCTTCACGGCCACTTGCAAAAGTGAGATCTGATAGAGATAATAAGATAAATATTTTTGGTATTTTTATGATATAGATTAAAAGTAAAGATTGCAAAGTAAAATATATTGGAAACTTATATGATGGAAAATAGACCCGGGGGCCATAGGTTTCACTAGTGGCTTCTCTCAAGATAGCATAAGTATTATGGTGGGTGAACAAATTACTGTCGAGCAATTGATAGAAAATTGCATAGTTATGAGAATATCTAGGCATGATCATGTATATAGGCATCACGTCCGTGACAAGTAGACCGAAACGATTCTGCATCTACTAATATTACTCCACACATCGACCGCTATCCAGCATGCATCTAGAGTATTAAGTTCATAAGAACAGAGTAACGCATTAGGCAAGATGACATGATGTAGAGAGATAAAATCAAGCAATAAGATATAAACCCCATCTTTTTATCCTTGATGGCAACAATACAATGCGTGCCTTGCTGCCCCTGCTGTCACTGGGAAAGGACACCGCAAGATTGAACCCAAAGCTAAGCACTTCTCCCATTGCAAGAAAGATCAATCTAGTAGGCCAAACCAAACTGATAATTCAAAGAGACTTGCAAAGATAACAAATCATACATAAAAGAATTCAGAGGAGATTCAAATATTGTTCATAGATAATCTTGATCATAAACCCACAATTCATCGGATCTCAACAAACACACCGCAAAAAGAATTACATCGAATAGATCTCCAAGAAGATCGAGGAGAACTTTGTATTGAGATCCAAAGAGAGAAAAGAAGCCATCTAGCTAATAACTATGGACCCGAAGGACTGTGGTAGACTACTCACACATCATCGAAGAGGCTATGGTGTTGATGTAGAAGCCCTCTGTGATCGATTCCCCCTCCGGCGGGGAACCAAAAAAGGCCCCAAGATGGGAGCTCATGGGTACAGAAGGTTGCGGCGGTGGAAATAGGGTTTCGTGGTGCTCCTCGATGTTTTGGGGGTATATGGATATATATAGGAGGAAGAAGTAGGTCGGTGGAGCCGCGAGGGGCCCACGAGGGTGGGGGACGCGCCCAGGGGGGCAGGCGCGCCTCCCTGCCTCGTGGCATCCTCGCTTCTTTCTTGACGTCCACTCCTAGTCCCCTGAATCACGTTTGTTCCAAAAATAACTCTCCCGAAGGTTTCATTCCATTTGGATTCCGTTTGATATTCCTTTTCTGCAAACACTGAAATAGGCAAAGAAAACATCAATTTGCACTCGGCCTTCGGTTAATAGGTTAGTCCCAAAATAATATAAAAGTGCTTAGTAAAGCCCATTAAACATCCAGAACAGATAATATAATAGCATGGAACAATAAAAAATTATAGATACGTTGGAGACGTATCAAGCATCCCCAAGCTTAATTCCTGCTCGTCCTCGAGTAGGTGAATGATAAAAACAGAATTTTTGATGTGGAATGCTACCTAGCATATTTCTCAATGTAATTTCCTTTATTGTGGCATGAATGTTCAGATCCAAAAGATTCAAGACAAAAGTTTAATATTGACATGAAAATAATAATACTTCAAGCATACTAACAAAGCAATCATGTCTTCTCAAAATAACATGACCAAAGAAAGTTGTCCCTACAAAATCATATAGTCTGGCTATGCTCTATCTTCATCACACAAAGTATTTAATCATGCACAACTCCGATGACAAGACAAGAAATTGTTTCATACTTTTGATGTTCTCAAACTTTTTCAATCTTCATGCAATACATGAGCGTGAGCCATGGATATAGCACTATATGTGGAATAGAATGGTGGTTGTGGAGCAGACAAAAAGGAGAAGATAGTCTCACATCAACGAGGCGTATCAACGGGCTGTGGAGATGCCCATCAATAGATATCAATGTGAGTGAGTAGGGATTGCCATGCAACGGATGCACTAGAGCTATAAGTGTATGAAAGCTCAACAAAAGAAACTAACACTAGTAGAAAACAGGCTTTCGGCCCTGTGCCGCTTAGCCCATTAGTCCTGGTTCAATCCGTAACCGGGACCAATGGAGCTATTTTCCCTGTTCAGGAGCCCAGGGGGCCGGCCGGGCCACGGGGCCATTGGTCCCGTTCGTCTGTGTTTGCAGACTAAGGTAGGGGTACCTTAGTACCTCAACTCGCAGCACGGGCAACAGAGCGGCCCCTGCGGCAAGCCTTGCCGGGCCCGCCAAGACCCTCCGCGCCCTTCGTAGAATGAAGACTCCGCAAGAGGAGCTTGCCGGTGAGCCATTCAAGAACAAAGTATCAAGACCCCGCAAGAGGAGCTTGCCGAAGGCCACTCAGTATGCCGAAGGAGGAAGGCCCCTGCAAGAGGAGCTTGCCGAAGGCTTGGTGGGCGCCAAGCCCTCAAGCCGACAAGGTTCCTCGCCATGCAAGGCGCTTGTCGGGCGGGCAACCTCTCTTCATCTCCGCTCCAGCTCACCCGCCAACGTGTCACCACGGGCTCTCCCAAGCACGCTGTCGACGGGCTGTGCAGCCAGCGGGAGCAGCGATAAGCGGCGCCGACAAAGCTACCATCGTGGCAAACGGAGGCGACTTGACGGTCCCTCATATAATCGTTTCGGGCGATCGAGACGGCATTGATGACTCTTGTCCCTTGCCGTCAGAGTTAGGTATAGATTACTGTACACTGTACAAAGCGGTGTACCAACCTCTGTTTTTACTATTTCACCCTTGTCTACTTGTCATATGTGGTGACCCCCTATAAAAGGAGGCCCAAGTGCAACATAGAAAGGGTTCGGTCCAGCTCCGGCTTAGTTCATCCTTCTCATACGAGACCACACTCAGGCTAGGTTTTGTAGCTCCCATTGCTCCCTAGCAAGAATACAAGATAATCCACAAAGCAGCAGTAGGAGTATTATCTCCGGAGAGCTCCGGTTGGGTAAATCTGCTCGTGCATCGCCGATCCGCTTTTTGTGCAATCTCCGCCTCCGAACCACAAGGGACCCAGTCCCGTGAGGTGCTCGTGGGACACGATCAGCCTCCCCGACATCTTTGGCGCGCTGTAGGGGCGCCGAGGCTGTGTGAACCCGATCCGCGGTCGACGAGCAACTTCATCGACATCTTCGTTGAACATGGCGCCAAGAAGAAATCTTCGCAGCAGAGAGCCGCCCACGTTGAACCCACCACCACCGGAGCAGCCGTGGTGGGGGAATGCCGCGGAGGAACCGGCGCGCCGAGAGAGCCCACAATGCCGCCAGTTCTAAGGACAAGGCAGCGCAGCGCCGGGCGTCTGATCTGCACCGCCCTTCGCAGGAGGCGCGGACCGACAGCGCCATGATGCTCGCGGCACCATACGCCGCTGGATCAAGGCTGCCGAGGGTCCCGAGGCCTCGAGACCCGCATGCACCCCAAAGATGCCGGTACAAGCGAGTACGGTCGCTATGGATGCTGCTCCTCCTAACTTGGTTAGAGTCCGAGCACATCCCGCTTCTTCGCCCGTATGCCGCTGCCGCCAACCACACCAGCGAAGCCTTGGCAAGAGCTCGCCATTTAGATTACCTCCAACGGCCGATAAGGTCGACGAATGGAGGGCTACACCAGAGTCTCATCGGCTTCGCTTAACGGCGACGCCCCGCTGCAACCGAAAGTGCTTCGCAGCCGCGGCGAGGCGGCTGGGCGCGAGCTGATGGCGACGAGACTTGCGGGGTGCACCCACCGTGACACTCCTTCCCGAAGGTTAAGATCGCCGACCGCCGGATCCACCTCGACAGCGACTCCACAGCGCCGCCGGATCCGTGAGCTCGCCGCGACCAGCGCCAAGTTCTTCGAGAACGGCAAGAAGAAGACGCCGAACCCAGATGAGCGCCAAGAGAAGCGCCGTCAAAACCGACCAGCGCCGGGCCCATCTGTCGACATGCATGCGCCAGGGGAACCAGCGACTTGTCAGACGCGTAGGTTGCCCTGCTGCTCACTCGTGAGCTGCGGCAAGTCCGTGGCCCGACAAGAAAAACTTCAAACCAGATGTGCCGGAGAAGTATGACGGCAGGACACACCCATCGGAGTTCCTCAAAGATCTACACCATCGCTGCAAGCTGCGGGGACGAGACGACAAGATCCTCGCCAACTACTTTCCCTTGGTGCTCAAGCCAAACGCCGATCTTGGCTCATGCACTTGCCGGATGGCTCTATTTCTTCTTGGCAGATTTGTGCCACCAGCTTGTTGGCGCCTTTCACAGCGGCCACAAGCCCCATGGCTGTGGAGAGTGATCTCCACCTGCTTGCCTGTATGAGGGGGAGTCTCGCAAATTCATCCAGAGATTCACCGAGTGCACTACAACATCCTGCACGCCCACCCTGCTGCAAAGGATCGCAGCATTCCATCGTAATGTACGAAATCGCAGGATGAGGGAGGAGATGGCGATGTGCAAAGTGAAAGACGCCAGCGAGCTCTACGCCTGGTCGGCTAAGCGCGCACGCTACGAAGAAGGAAGAAGACTCCTGAGAGAATGTGGGAGCAGAGTCTGACAAGGAGGGATCGCCTGCAAGAAATAGCCATGCTAAACAACAGAGGAAGAAAATCAAGAAGTACTAGTTGTCGAGCAGTCCGCAAGGATGGTGCCGCCAACAAAGCTAAGGCTGGTGGCTCCGCAAGGAGGTTGCCGCTGACGCCGACCGCCAAGCCGTGGCAGCCACCGACAAGCCCGACAGCCCAACAAGCAAGATCAGAAATCCACCGCACTAAGGGCCACGATCTCCAGAGCTGCAAGAAAGTCGAGCAGCTTGTTGAGCTACAGAGAGCTGAGTACGAGCGGCAGACAAGGAGAAGGCCCAAGAAGGTGCAGGTGCAGCAAGTAAGAAGAGACCCGGTCGGGAGGGCGCCACAGAAGCCAAGCAGCGGCAAGGAGATGACTCTCCCGTGGCCGCGATAAGGATGAAGATGAAGATGACGAGGAAGATGAAGACGATGAAGCCGATGAGCAGGAGTTTCAAAAGGCAACAGAGGTCCTTTGCGCCGACGGTGGTGCGCCTCGATACCTCTCACCGCCAACTCAAGCAATGGATGCGTGAGGTCAATGCAGCAGTAACCATCCATAGAATTACGCAAACCTCTCAAGTGGTCCAGCACGCCCATCATCTTTGACATTGAGGATCACCCCGATCGCATCACCGCGGTCGGGTGCTTGCTAATGTTGGTCTCACCAACCATCCGCAACCTCAAGGTCACAAAGATGTTGGTTGACGGCGGGCCGCCTGAATTTGATCTCCTCTCGCAGGCTCCGTAAACTTCAAACTCGATAGCGAGCTCAAGAAACCGGTACTTTCCAAGGAATCAACCCAGCAGGAGCAAGCCCAAAGGGAAGATCACGCTGTCGGTAACATTCGGCAGCGAGCTCAACTTCAGAACCGAGAGGGTCACGCTTGACGTCGCCGATTTCCCATTGCCCTACAATGGCATACTTGGCCGCCGTAACTCGCCAAGTTCATGGCCGCCTCATTATGCTTACAACCTACTCAAGATGCCGGGCCCGATAAGCGCTATTTCTGTCCATGGCGATAAGAAAGATGCGCTTACCGCGCCGACAAGATTTACCGGGATGCGAGTCGCGACAGATAGCAAACCACTTACACCTGAAGCTCCCGGGAAGAAGAAGACCACCAGGTCCGCAAGAGCTCTGCTGCCCACTCCGCAAGCGCACCTCTTCGAGTGCTGCACTACCGCCGAGGACGCACCATCGAGCTCCACCGCAAGTGCAACAAGACGATGGCAGCCCCGCCAAAGACCAAGAAGGTGCCCGCCAAGGAGGACGGCACTGGTGGTACCTTTACCATAAGTGCCACGCTTGATCCTAAATAGGAAGGCGAGCTCGTTGCTTTCCTGCGGACGAATGTCGATGTGTTTGCATGGCAACCATCCGACATCCCCGGAGTTCCTGTGAAAGTAATTGAGCACCACTTAGCTGTCTGTCCTCACGCCGCCCGCAAGCAAAAAGTTAGGAAACAGCAAAGGAGCGCCAAGAGTTCATAGCGTAAGAAAACAAGAAATTAGAAGCAGCAGGCTTGTCGAGGAGTCCTCCACCCCACGTGGTTGGCCAATCCGTAGTTGTATCGCAAGGCTAATGGGAAATGGAGACTCGTATTGACTTCACCGATGTTAACAAAGCTTGTCCCAAAGACCCATTTCCTTGCCGCCAGATCGACCAGATTGTTGACTCCACACTGGATGTGATCTCGCTGCTTCTTGATGCATATTCAGATATCATCGATCTTCTTGGCGTAAGAGGATGAAGAGAAACCGCATTCATCACACCATGTGGCACGATCGCTTGCATTTAATGCCTTTCGTTTAAAGAATGCTGGTTCAACTTTGCAAGAGTAGTCCATGATGCCTTTGAGCCACAGATATAGAAATGTAGAAGCCTACATGGATGATATAGTGGTCAAGAGCAAGGACAGAGCGACTCGTTCAGGATTTGATGAAGCATTTGCAAATCTGCGCAGATCAACCTCAAGCTCAACCCCTAGAGGTGCGTGTTTGGAGTCCCTTCCGCAAGCTTCTCGGTTCTTTGTGTCTCAGCGGGAATTGAAGCCAATCCCGACAAGATCAAGGCCATTGAGCAGATTGAAGCACCAAAGCGTGTCAAGGATGTCAAGGCTTGCCGGTTGCGTGGGTGCTCTCAAGAGGTTCATCTCTAAGTTCTGCTGAACGCTACCGCCGCTTTTCAAGATTTTGAAAAGGCAGGTCCAATGAAATGGACTCGAAGTGGAGGCTGCGCCGCAGGACTTGAAGAGATACCTGTCCTCCGCTCCAATACTTGTCGCACCTAGGCCACAAGAGAAGTTGCGGCTGTATATAGCGGCAACCATTCAAGTGGTTAGTGCTGCTAGTAGCGGAGAGGGAGGCGATGATGAGCCGGCAACCGAGGCAAAGCATCCAATGACAAGCAAGGAGTCATTGCCGAGCTCGTCCCGACAAGGACAGATCAGCAGGGTTGCGATAAGATACGAAAAAGATGGTGCAGCGCCTACCACTTTGTCGGCCTCTTGCAGGGGGCTAGATCAAGGTACTCTAGTGTGGAAAGCTGCTTTTCGCCTCCTCATGGCCTCAAGGAAGCTGTGCCATTACTTCCAAGCACACGAGATAACAGTTGTCACCGCTTCATCAAGAGGATATTGCAAAATCCGTAAGCAATAGGCGGATTGTCGAGTGGGCACCGGAACTGTCAAGCTTTGGTCTCAAGTTCAAAGCACTTCAACTATCCGCAGCAGGGCATTGGCAGAATTCATAGCGAGTGGACGCCAACGCAAGATGAAGAGATTCCGAGACGAGCATCCCGCCAAGGAGGCAAATAAAGAGTGGCTGATGTACTTTGACGGTGCCTTCTCGCTGCAAGGCGCCGGTGCCGGCGTGCTGCTCATCGCACCCACCGGAGAGCACCTCAAGTACATAGTCCAGATGCACTTTCCCAAGGAACAAGCAACAAATAATACTGCTGAGTATGAAGGCTTGCTTGCCGGTCTCAGGATTGCGGTGGACCTTGGGATCAAGAAGCTCATTGTCAGGGGGGACTCGCAACTTGTCGTCCGCCAAGTAAATAAAGATTATCAGAGTCCGTTGATGGAAGCGTACGTCGATGAAGTGAGGAAGCTGGAAGAGCGCTTTGAAGGCTCGCGAATGGAACACGCCCAAGAGCACGTAATGATATAGCTGATGGCCTCTCCAAATGTGCCGCACTTAAGTTACCTGTGGAACCAGGGATTTTTGTGCTCAAGCTAACTCAGCCAACCGTAACACCATCAACAGGACAGAGCAAGAAGAGAAAATTGGTTTCGGCGACTACTTTCCGCAGAGCTCTCAAGCCGCCACCAAGAAGGTCCCTAAAACCAACGCAGTATCACCGAGGAGCAGTCTGCTCCGACAAACCATGCAGTTTGTATCGCTGAAGCAAACGCCCCGACAAGTTTCGCCCGCAAGCTTGCCGGGATCATCAAGCTCCGCGGACCCACATGTTCTGCCGCAAGCTGATGTTCCCGCAGTGATGGATGAGCCTTTAGTCCTTGTTGTCGAGCCACGTGCTCCAACATGGGCACAAAGAATCGCCCATTTCCTTCGTGACAGAGAACTTCCCAAGAGCAAGAAGAAGCGGAAAAGTAGCCCGGCAATCAAGTATGTACCAGTTTGTTGACAACATCCTGCATGTAAGAAGACTCAACGGAGTGAAATTGAAGTGTATTTGCCGAAGATGGATGTAAGCTGCTGGCGAGATACATGGAGGCATATGTGGTCACCACATTGGCAAGAAGAGCACTTGCCGCAAAGCTTTCCGCAAGGTTTCTTCCGCCGAAGCCCTCCAGATGCAATCGCACAAGTAACCAAGTGTGAAGCGTGCGGTTCCATTCCAAACAGATACACCAACCAGCTCAAGCTCTCCAGACGATCCCTTTATCCTGGCCCTTTTCGTCCGAGGGTCGACATCTCGCCCCTTCCCCGAGCTGTCGGGGCTTTGAATACTTGTACGCCGTAATCGACAAGTTCACAAAGTGGCCGGAAGTGGAACCAGTGAGGAAGGTGACAAGACAACACCGCCAAGTTCTTCAGTCAATTGTTTGCCGCTTTGGGATTCATAACCGGATCATCACCGACAACGGCACACAGTTCACGAGCCGCACCTTCATGTAGTACGCCCAAGATCTTGGCGCCAAGATCTGCTTTGCTTCGCTGCTCATCCGAGAAGCAACGGTCAAGGTAGAGAGCAAACGCTGAAGTGCTGCGAGGACTCAAGACCGAACTTTCGACAAAGGCGCAAGCGCGGAAGGAACTGGATCGAGGAGTTGCCGGTGGTTCTTGGTCGATCAGACGACGCCAAATCGAGCCATCGCCGCACACCCTTTGCTCTAGTCTACGGAGCAGAGGCAGTTCTCCCCACGGAACTCGTGGTATGGGTCACCTCGAGTGCTCGCTATGATGAGTTTGAGCAAGAGCAGCTGCGACAAGATGACGCTGCTGCCTCGAGGAAGATCGCCTTCAGTGCTGCTGACGAGCTGCTCGTTATCAGCAAGCTTTGCGCCGCTACCATAGCCGCAGTTAATGCCGAAGCTTCGAGGAAGGCGACCTTGTTCTTCGCGCGCTCAATCCGCCAAGAATTCCAACAAGTTGACGCCGGTGGGAAGGCCCTTATCGGGTGAAACGAGTCACTAGGCCCGCGCTGTCCGCTTTGAGACCGAAGATGGCCTTCCGTGAGCAATTCCTGGAATATAGAGCATCTTCGCAAGTTTTACCCATGAGGCGCGGTTGTCGGAACCTGCTCCGCAACCACCCTTTGTACAAGTCTTGCCGCTGCTGCATGTAATCCTTTGTACAAAGCCGCGCAGACCCTGCATCAAGAAAGTTTATGCGCTATGCGCACATTTTGTCAATACATGCTTTCATAACCATATATGCATGTGTTTACTAACATCTTGTGCAGCACCCGCACCGTAAGCGATAATGAGCCACTAGGCTCCATAACTTTATTTTCTTCTTTCTTCTCAAACAGAAGAAGGTTCATCCACCCACAAGTTAACCGGGGAGGAGGAGATATGGTGTGGCCGCCAAGCGCCGCCGAGGAACTGCCACCTTGCCGAAAATGGACAATGTAAAAGCTAAGTTGCTAAGTTTAAATGACCAGTTTTAAATTTTTAAGTTATCTTCCTCGAACGATAGTACTTTGTATGGAAAACCTGTGCGCGGAGGAACCAAATCGCGATCGGTCGCGCCTTACTTTGTTTCGAGTCCGCCAACAACTTAAGTGAGCTGCGGCTAGTCCGAGACGAGGTTGCTTGTCGGCAGCGCCCCGCCAAAGAAGTCTGTCAAGTTCCGCACTCGCCAGCAGAAGGGAGCCTGCACCGCAAGTTTCCTAAAAGCGAGGGCAGTAACATACAAGGGAAGAGTCGAGTAAAGGAAGTAACATAGCAAATATTGCCCAGAACAAAGTTATATTACAAAAATAACTTATTGCGGCACTGGCTAATTTGTTCTCAGAACTGAAATAACAGCGAAGAGGAGAAGAAAGGTGCGCCGGCACCCAAGCCCCGGCAAGCCAGAGTTGCCGGGGGCTGCGGCGAGCCAGAGTTGCCGGGGGCTGCAGCAAGCCAGAGTTGCTAGGGGCTGCGGTATCAGATATGCCCTTCGTCCCTTTTCAAACATCCCTTTTTCATTAAAAACATTCTACTCGGATACAGTCCGTGGAGAATGAAAAACATGAAAGAGAGGATTACAAGTTTTAAATGCGGATAAGGCCCAAGGCTTACAAATTAAAAGATAAGATGCCCGTAATCCTTTTCCTGTCCCTCTCTTCGGAGGTAGGTCAAGGAGGCGGAAGGGCAAAAGGAGCGCTTAGGCGAAGCTACAGTGTGCGAAGGCACCAAGGAACATCCGGGCTCCGAGGGCTTAACGGAGACGGCGGCGCCGAAGCGGGCTCAAGACGGGCGGCAGGACGTCAAGACGCTGTCAAGGGCACTACGCCTCAGATTCGACTTGACGGCCTTGTCGCCATCCTCTTCCCCTTCCGCAGCCTCCCCACGCCACGCCTAAGGAGACGACTCCGGGAGTTCAAGGAGCCGGGCGACGCTGATGATGGGGTCGCCGGTGACGACGGCGCGGCGCTCGACAACTAATCGGGCCCGCTACCTCATCGCCGCTGCCGCTTCCTCCTCGCCACTCGCCGAGGGGAATCTTCGCCGTCGGAGGAGCTATCCACGCAGCACTTCGCCCGAAAGTGCCGAGATCCCAAGACCTTGACGGAGAGAAGATCACCTCCATTAACTTAAAATGGAGGGTAAACCCCGCCTCAAGCTGTGGATGCGAGTGGACGCCTTCCACCCACGATCAAGATACATCACATTAGGGGCTGGGAATACAACACGGACTCGCATGCCGCTGATTCCACAGCCCTCATGTGCAGTCTCGTGTCTCGGCGGATCCGACCCTATCGCGCCATGAACGGAGCTGGAAGCCGAGGCGACGACGAGGCGCCTGGGCGCAGCTCGACGAAGAACTCGCAAGGGTCGCCCTCAGATGGACCGGGCCAGAGGAGGGGAACTGGCCATGCGGAGGCGGAGGCGCGCCCGCCTGGCCCGCTTCTTCCCCGAAGGCCGACCTGCTCACGACTCGCCTCCCTCTTCCTCTTGTGGTTGGTCCCGCCACCCCGGCGTGGGGTTGGGAGGGGCGCTGTCTACGGGCGCACTCGCCCACCGATGAAGAACCAAGGTTCCCTTTCTCCATGACGAATGAGAGAAAGGGAGCAGAAGTTGAGGAAAGGAGGAGATGGGAGAGTGCGGGCTTCGCCTCCCCTTCCGCTTCTTTTCAAAGAAGCAAGGTGGGGCTCTCGCCTGCCAAATAATCAGTATGGGAATTAGGGCCACCTGCTGCCCCTGCTTGCAACGCCCAGCTTCCCATTTCCACCGTCTCATGACCCCGAGAGCATGGGAGCCACGTGGCGGGATGCGAACCGAGGCGACAGGTGAGGCGACCAAGACGCCACCTACCTCCCCACGACGCCGCAATTGACGCATGCCATTACGGGGAACGCGGCTGATACGGAGGGATTTGGTTTGACCCAGGCCACGTGTTCGCGTTCTCGTTTTGGGCCCGCCCAACAGCGCCGCACTGTATGGCCTGCACTGGGCTCCTGCCGGTGCACTAAGGTAGGGGTACCTTAGTACCTCGAACTGTGCACGGGCAGTCGCAGCGTCCCCTGCGGCAAGCCTTGCCGGGCGCCCGCCAAGACCCTCCGCTGCCCTTCAGAATAAAGACTCCGCAAGAGGAGCTTGCCGGTGAGCCATTCAAGAACAAAGTAATCAAGACCCCGCAAGAGGAGCTTGCCAGAAGGCCACTCATGCGCTGGAAGCAAGGCCCCAAAGAAGAGGAGCTTGCCAGAAGGCTTGGTGGGCGCCAAGCCCCTGCCGACAAGGTTCCTGCCGCTGCAAGGCGCTTGCCGGGCGGGCAACCTCTCATCTCTCGCCCAGCTCACCCGCCAACGTGTCACCACGGGCTCTCCCAAGCACGCCGGTCGACGGGCTGTGCAGCCAGCGGGAGCAGCGATAAGCGGCACCGACAAAGCTACCATCATGGCAAACGGAGGCGCACTTGACGGTCCTCGTTACAATCGTTTCGGGCGATCGAGACAGCATTGATGACTCTTGTCCCTTGCCGCCGAGTTAGGTATAGATTATCGTGACACCGCATAAAGCGTGTACCAACCTCTGCTTTTACTATTTCACCCTTGTCTACTTGTCATATGTGGTGACCCCTTGTGCCTATAAAAGGAGGCCCAAGTGCAACGAGAAAGGGTTCGGTCCAGCTCCGCTTAGTCCATCCTTCTCATACGAGACCACACTCAGCTAGGTTTTGTAGCTCCCATTGCTCCCTAGCAAGAATATAAGATAATCCACAAAGCAGCAGAGGAGTATTATCTCCTGAGAGCTATGAAGCTGGGTAAATCTGCTCGTGCATCGCCTCGATCCGCCTTTTTGTGCAATCTCCGCCTCCGAACCACAAGGGACCCAGTCCCGAGGTGCTCGTGGGACACGATCGCCTCCCCCGACATCCGGACCTTTTGTCCCGGTTGGTGGGACGAACCGACCAATGGTCCTGGCTCCTGCCCACCACTATTGGTCCCGGTTGGTGGAATGAACTGGGACCACAGGCTTCCCTTTAGTCCCGGTTCAAGCCACCAACCGACCAATGGTGCTGCCTATATAGCCCCTCGCAAGAGCAGAGCGACTGCTCTGCTTTTTTACTCCGGCCGAGGGGAGAGGGCTTGGTGGTGCTCTAGCTCACCTCCTATGCACACAAGGTGTTTGATGGAATGCCCGAGCCACACTACTTAAGGTTTCTCCTCTCCAAGCTCGACCGCCAAGCTCCATTTTCCTCAATATTTATCTAGGTTTAGCGGTCTGTTACGCCTGTCCCGCCTTCATCGCCGTCCGATCACCACGCCGATCTCATCGCCGCACCACCGTGGTGAGCCTCTTGTTCTTATCTTCTTTCTCGAAAGGAATAATATTATTACTTGTTTGTTTAGATAGATACTTGTATTATTTTCTTACTTTTATTATTGCATCTTATATAGTGCGATGGTTTTGGTATCCGCTTCCAGCCGGCCCTCGTCTCCGCTATGATTCGGATGTGGTATATATTATCTTTTCATAACTATTGGTTCATTTATTGTTTATGAAAATTATGCCACCAACGTGACATAGATTTTATTTATCTAGGAGGTTGTTGAACCAGAAATTCCAACCGACCCTATTGTCGAGAGGTTAAATTTAGTTGAAGAAGCAAACAATTTCTTGAAGGAAAAATAAAAAACTTGAGGAGGAGAAGATGATATTGGAGTTGCATGTTATGGATGTCGCCGATGATCACAAGATCAAGATGGATGCAATGCGCTTGAAGATGAGAAAGATTAGAAAATATGCCATTCATACCGAGGCTTGGTATCATTATGCCGTTGGATCAGTTGTTACCTTGGTTGCGATTATGATCGTATTTGTTTTCGCATTGAAATGTTTTACATAGTTTCAATGTATGGTTTAATTAATTTAGATGCTCTGCAGAGCTTTATGTTGTTAGATGAGAACTATGTATGTACTTTGGTTTTTATGTGATGATGAATTTCTGTAATGATTTTTGACACACTTAATTATATATAATGCACGCAGATGAACCGCAATGGATGTACGGTGACGTATACACCTCCCAAAGACATTAAGGGCGTGCATGATTTTCTCAAGTGGCTGAGGCAAATAAGGTAATGGTTTTATGTGTTGTCCATGACCTATATGTGGAATACGAAGTCTTACTCGACCGGAAAATCCTTCACACCCACCTGCTTTATAAGGGTTTCATGCCACACTATAATGTTTGGACGAGGCACGGAGAAATAGGGGTTATGATGGAAGACGGCGAGGAAGAAGAGTACAATGACAACTATGTGCCCCTGAATACGGTGATGCTATGAACATCAAGATGCACTGCACGATGTGCACGATGGTGCTGGAACGGGCGAAGCTGCTCAAGATCAAGAGGAACCAGACGATGTGCCCGATGATGATGATCTCCGCCGGTCATTGTCGATGCAAGGACACAATGCGAAAGTCATAATGAGAAGCTGAAGTTCGATCGCATGTTAGAGGATCACAAAAAGGGTTGTACCCCAATTGCGAAGATGGCAACACAAAGCTCGGCACTGCACTCGAATTGCTGCAGTGGAAGGCGAGAATGCTGTGCTCGATAAAGGATTTGAGAAGCTACTGAAAATAATGAAGAAGAAGCTTCCCAAGGATAACGAATTGCCCGACAAAGACATACGCAGCAAAGAAGGTCGATGCCCTCTAGGATTGGAGATGGAGAAGATACATGCATGCCCTAATGATCGCATCCTCTACCGTGGTGCCTACAGGATCTGAACGATGCCCGGTATGCGCGGTGCATTGCGGTATAAGATCGACGAGATGACCCTCGTGATGTTGACGGCGAGCCTCCCAGAAGAGGGTTCCTCGAAGGTGATGTGGTATGCTCCTATAATACCACTGTTGAAACGTCTGCTCGTAAACGGAGAGCATGCCAAGTTGATGCGATGGCACAGTTGAGGACCGTAAGAAAGACGGAAGTTGAGAGCACCACGACGGGTCACAAGTGGAGAAAAATTGAGAGAAAGTACGGGATGAGTTTGCAAAGGACCCAAGGAACGTATGGTTTGCTTTAAGCGCGGATGGCATTAATCCTTTCGGGAGAAGAGCAGCAATCACAGCACCTGGCCCGTGACTCTATGTATGTATAACCTTCCTCCTTGGATGTGCATGAAGCGGAAGTTCATTATGATGCCGCTTCATCCAAGGCCCTAAGCAACCCAAGCAATGACATTGATGTGTACCTAAGGCCATTAGTTGAAGAACTTTTACAGCTGTGGAATGGAAACGTGTACGACATGGATGAGCACAAAAGGAGGAATTTGACCTAAAGGCATTGCTGTTCGTGACCATCAACGATTGGCCCGCCTCAAGAACCTTTCGTGACGTATAAACAAGGGATACCACGATGCACGCATCGCTTACTTGACACCGATAGTATATACCGAAGCTGCAGAAGAATGTGTACCGACATCATCGATTTCTTCCGACCAACCATCAATGTCGTAAAGAAAGGCAAGCATTTCAAAGGCGCAGGCAGATCACCGAAGAAGCCCGCCATGCGCATCGGTGATCACGTATTTGCTATGGTCAATGATTTACACGTAATCTTTGGAAAGGGTCCCGCGGACTAGCTGTTCAATGACGCCGAGAATCACGCACCCATGTGGAAGAAGAAATCTATATTTTGGGACCTACCCTACCGAAAGACTTAGAGGTCCGCTCTTCGATCGACGTGATGCACGTGATTTAAGAACCTTTGCGTGAACCTCGCTAGGCTTCTTGGGCGTATGGGAAGACAAAAGATACACCCGAGGCACGAGAGGACCTGCAACGCTTGCACGAAAAAGAGGGCATGCCTCCGAAGCAGTATGAAGGTACTGCCAGCTACGCTCTTGTAACATCCCAAAATTCTAAATTTTGGAATGTTATATTATATAAATAACTATGCTTGTTGTCTGATTTATTGTTTGACTGATTGAGTGAAATTGAGTGGAATATGAAACTTTTGAAAGTTGAATGAGAGGGAATGAAATGACTTTCCCAAAACTTTCCCCTTTGTCTTTTGGATCCCAATGAATTCAAGTTCATTCCAACACCAAACCCTAGAGTGAAGATGACATGACTTCTTCCATTTTGAAATGAATAGGGTTTTGGAAAAGATTTGAATTTCATTTGGGAATATTTCAAATTCAAAGCTTTATGCCACTCAATGGTTTTCATGAGGGAAGATAAAATGACTTCTTTAATTATATGAAATATGAGTTGGAAGTTAAAAGTATCAAATTGAAAGTCATTTGAAAATGCCTTGAAACCCTCTTTCAAATTTGAGTTTTGAATTTGAATTCAAACTTTGGCAAGTGGGAATCATATCAAAATCTATGCCTGATAAATACTTGAGCAAAAGTATGAGAGGAGTAAATATGACACTCCAAAAATATCGAGGAAAACAATGCCAAAAGTTTTGAATTCAAATTTGAGTTTTAATTGAATTTGAAAAAATGAATTTTTATAAAGTTTGATTTTGCCTTTGAAAATGTTCAAATGATAGGAATATTCCCTGATCATTTTGATATATATATGTCCTATATAAAACATTTATATTTTAAATTATATCTCTGTTTTATTTTTTCAAAAATAAAATAGAAAAGAAACCCCCCACCAATACCAAGACTGCCCACCAGCGCCCAACTGCCAGCCCAAATGAGCCAGCCCATCCCCCTCGCCTCGAAACCCCTACTGCTTGGACGCCCGACCGCGCCAGACCTCTCTCTCTCTCTCGACGGTGGGACCCCACCCTGCCTTCAACCTCACCACGCACTCGCTGCTCACTGCCGATCGCTGATCTCGACGGATCCGGATCCGATCCTCCCGATCGCCTCCTTGCCACGCCGAGGCCCTCCCTATAAGAACCCTCCCCGCACCCCATTCCCTCGCCTCGCTGAACCCTCCTCCTCCCTCTCGACTCGCCGGAGCCCGAGAGCCGCCGCCCATTAGCCCTGCTCCAGCCACCCCGACCACCCCGAGCTCACCCGAGACCACCTCCGACTCCCTCGCCGACCACACCTCCCGTGCCCTCACCCACCCCCAAAACCCACCGAGCGCCACCACTGCCGACGCCTCGAACGCCACCGCCGCCTCGCCTCGGGCCGTCTGCCTCCTTCCACCTCGACGCCACCTCGACCACCGTTGGCTCGCCGTCGAACGCCAAGGCCTCGCCTGTGCCTCGCCGAGCCCGCCGACGATCGAGCGCCGCCGACGTCCGAGCCGCCGCCGACCTTCCCCACGGTGAGCTCTCTCTCTCCTCGTCTGCTCGATCTAGAGTGTACGGTCGAGATTAGATCCTCAAGGGGTATGTTTTTTATATAAACCGTTCGGTCCGGTTTAGTTAGTCCGTTTATTTTAAGTTAGGTTTTTATTTAAATCGGCCGATTCGCTTAAAACCCTAGGCCCGCTTAGTTATATTACGCATGTATGAAGTTTAGGCCCATTAGGCCCTTTTTCATTTATTTTTGTTTTCTGCTTTAATGAATAGTTCCTGCTTTGAAAAATTCATATCTTTTATTCTGTTTAATATTTTTAGGTGATTCTTTTTTGTTGGTTTGCAAATTTTCTATAGTTTCTGTACAAAATATATTTAGCTATGTTAAAATTAATTAAAATTGCTTTATCTTAGTTTTAGTCAGAATAGTAAATCTGTTATAACATGAGCTAGAAAATTATTTTTGGATGATTCTTTTGTCCCAACTTTATTTTGACATTACCTAACCATAGGAATTAATTTGGGTATTTTTGGATTAATAAAAATTAGTTTTAAGCAGAATCTTGTTAATCCTAATTAATTAACTAGCTACTGTTTTCCTATTATTTTAATTAGTAAATAAATTTATTTTTAACATGTGATTGATTATTCTAGGATAGTTTCTGTCACTTAATAGGATGAACTTCTATTTATAATAAATAAAAGTTTTATTTTATTTTTCTTAATAGAAATTGGATTAGGCCTAATAGGAGTTTCATAATAGATTTTAAATTGATTCTTTTTGCTCCTAATTGCTTAATGCATTATTTTCTCGTTAAGTTAACATAAACTCATGATTTGGTTATGTTGAGAAAATTTTGTTATATAAAACTATTTTAGTTGTTACTTGAAGTAGGAAAACTTGAGTTGGTTTTTCTTTGAGTTTTCCCTTTGGGTTTTGAATTGTTTGTTTGGTGTGTTATGTTACTATGTTGCTATGTTAAGTGATCTCATGCTATATGCTTATTATAGTTATTGTTTGCCTCGGTAGAATTTCCGGAGTGCGGAGCTTGCTACTACGAATCCCTAGTTTTCGAAGATCGTCAACAAGGCAAGTTCACTTTGACCATGTTTTTCATACCTATGTGTTTTATTGCACCTAGTGTCATCTTCGCAACAATCCCTCCAGTAGTGATATTGAATCCTTGTAGTTGAGTAGTATGCATGAGGTAGGAACCCATCACCCTGTTACCAAGCTCGGGACGTTATTTATTTTAATGCTACGCTATAGTAGACGGGGTTGGTATGAGTGCTCGAGAGTGGTGTGAAGAAGGAGGACTCTACGTCAATGACGACAACCCCATGATGGCATCTGCAAGGACTGCATTTTCAAGGCCTCAAGACTTCAAGACTCAAGACAATAATTCAATACACACTACTGGGTGAAGGATGGTTGACGGGCACCCTGGAGAAACCAGTGGTTGGCCGGGATGCATGGAGAAGCGCCATGACATCTTGCGGAAAGCTTCACCCAGACTCAAAGAGACGGAAGAATACTTCATGCCCGAAGCTTACCTGTGCAACCGCAAGTCATTATGGGCTCGCTTGGTTGACCTTAGTTGTGACTCTGGCTGGGACGGTACTAGCAGATGTAGAACTACGGTAGGATGGGATGAGTACCGACAAAGGGTCGAAGAACTCTTTGGAAGACCATGTTTCGGTCATCTTGATCTCAAACACTCAAGTGCGAGAACATAAAAGAGGGATCGAATCTTGCGGGTAAAGTGTACAAACCTCTCGCAGAGGGTTTAAACCTAATCGATTAGCCGTGTCCCTGCTACGGACAATTCAAGCATCCGGACTGGATCTATCTCTAACTCTCAACACCGGATTGATAACTTAATTGTGGGCAACATATGATGATTTTGGGCTATGAGACATCGGTTGGCGGAACCATGTCATGATAGAAAACTCCATAGTACAGACTTCATTTATTCCTTTGATGTAGGGAAAATGAAATCAGCTTTTACGCTAACAAAACTCAGATATAGAGCCACAAAGCCATATTGCATATAGTATAGTTTTGTTATCTGTTTTCTCTTGTTGTGATCTTGCCGGTACATTCAATGTACTGACCTACACGGCTGCAACGTATCATGTTGCAGATATTTCCTCGACGAGTAAGAGTTACGATACAGGGTTACGATCTACACTCAACCTGCCGATGGCGTTGATGGGACTCCACACCCGACTATATGTTTCCGCTGTGACTTATGAGGTATATATCAGTTTTACGTTAATTATACATGTGATTGCACTTTGATATATACATTGATGTACTGTGTGCCAAACATACTGATCCAGGATGGCACAAGGACACGAGGCTTGACCGCTCGAGGTCACAACTCTCGGACTTCCATGTTCGAACATTTGCCTAAGCGATTCCTGATTTGGCAAAAACAAAATTTTATCTCAAATTTCAAATCTGTAAAAGTTTCACAAAGTTTTTCAAAATTCAGCAAAGAATAAATTAAAGCAAAGAATCAGTTTGCTGGGCATTTGTAGTCAAATGCTGCACTGCAACCTCCTCAACTAGCTAGGTGACTAAACATTTGGCCAAGCATTAAAAATTTGTCTCGGCAGAGGCCACTAACCGACTAAAGGGGTTTAGTCCTGCTGGTGCCACGACTCGACTAATGCCTCTTTAGTCCCTGCTAGTGCCACTAACCGGGACCAAAGGCCGCCTTGGGCTGTTGAATTGTTTGGTCCCGGTTAGGCACCAACCGACTAAGGGGCATTAGTCCCGGTCGTGGCACCAACCGGGACTAAATCCCTTTAGTCCCGGTTGGTGGCACCAACCGACCAAAGGTCTTGTGCTGCCTGCCGCCAAATGTTTAGTCCCACTCGCTAGTTGAGAGGAGCCGCACTGGCTTATAAGGTGCGGTGCTTCCTCTCGAGCTCCTCTCTAAAGCAGTGCTCGGGCCTAACTCGCCATCTCAGTCAGGCCCATCAAGCCTCCTGGCCTCAATCTCGCCCATAGGGTTTCTAGTCGATTCAGCCGTGGGTCCCAAAGAGGTGGCACTTTTTTGCTTTATATTTTATTTCTTTTGCTTTTAGTTTTAGAAAAATATAAACTTTCTATTAGTGCCATTAGTTTTAAAATTTGAAAACACTTTTTTGTTTTCTTTGTTGCTTTATTTATTTTATTTTGTTTCTACTTACAACAAAATACTTATTGTTGCTATTTTTATTTTTTTCAAGTTTTTTTGTTTTGTTTTCTCATGATTATTTATTTTCTTTTGGTTTTTGCTTTATTTTTTAATTCTTTTTGCTTTTAGGTCAGCAAAATTATAAACTTTCTCGTTAGTGCTTTTAGTTTTAGAAAAATATAAACTTTCTCGTTAGTGCCATTAGTTTTAAAATTCAAAACACTTTTTTGTTTTCTTTATTGCTTTATTTATTTTATTTTGTTTCTACTTACAACAAAATGCTTATTGTTGCTATTTTTATTTTTTTTCAAGTTTTTTGTTTTGTTTTCTCGCATTATTTATTTTCTTTTGGTTTTTTGCTTTATTTTTTAATTCTTTTTGCTTTTAGGTCAAGAAAATTATAAACTTTCTGTTAGTGCCATTTGTTTTAGAACAATTATAAACTTTCTGTTTGTGCCATTAGTTTTATAAAATTTGAATTTTTGAAATTTGTGTGAATCACAAGTTTGTGAGCTCAACAAGGCGAGACGGACGGGCTTATAAACCGGTGTGAGCGCCTTCTATTACGCCAAATTCATAGTTTTCAAATGAACTCAAAAGTTGGTATAGCATGTTCATGTACAAAACGGACAATGGTATCATACTGCGTGTTACAAAGTTGGCATGGTATCATCATAATAGTTATGGAGAAAGTCTTCACTTTTTCTTCGCTTGTGTCGCTTTGCTTATTGCGTCAGAACCATGGATAATCTTCATCGCTTATCGTGATGCTTGGGTCAGCCTTGACTTTGAAGGGGAATTTCATGAAACTTTTCATACTCTTCGCATATGTCCGCTTTGCCTCCACTCCTGTGGATGTCCCTTTTCCCGAAAGAACTATGTGGCGCTTTGGCTCATTGTATGATGTATTCGCTTCCTTATCTTTTCTTTTCCTCGGTTTGGTAGACATGTCCTTCACATAGATAACCTGTGCTACATCATTGGCTAGGACGAACGGTTCGCCGCTGTACCCAAGATTTTTCAGATCCATCGTGTCATTCCGCATCGTGGGTCTACCTGCACTCCGCCTCCCGATGATTGACCCACTTGCACTTAAACAAAGAGACCTTAAAATCTACTCCGAGTCAAGTTCCCATATGTCTACTATGTAACCATAATATGTGTCATTTCCTTGTCGGTTGTTGCATCCAAGCGACACCGCTGTTTTGGTTGGTGCTCTTTTCATCTTGGTCAATCGTAAAATGTATTCCCATTTATCTCAGATCCTTTCCAAATCATTACAATAAGATGGTCCCCGGACAACAAGTACAGCTCATCACAAACAAAGGATGTCACCGAGACGTGTTTCCAACCAACGCTGAAAGTCCCGATGTGTTCACATGTAATCCAAATGTCAGACCGCCCGGGTGTTTGGAGCGCAGATCGTTCTTGTGTTCATCGACATACGGGTCACCAAGGTAGAGTTCTCAGAGAATCGTAGTGTGCTTGAGACCAAGAATATCCGCCCCTCGCATATTATTGAGTCTCTTCCAAGCGCGTTTTTCCAAATACCGCCCCTCATACCGCGATTTAGGGAGACCTATCTTATTAAGGCCAGGAATGAAGTCAACAAAAACCCGATGACATCCTCTCGCTTGATGGCCCATGGAGATGCTTCCTTCTCGCCTAGCGCGTTACTTAACATATTTCTTTAGGACTCCATGAACCTCTCAAAGGGGTACATATTGTGTAGAAATACGGGCCCTAAATGACAATCTCGCCGACTAGATGAACTAGGACGCAAGGCCATGATATTGAAGAAGGATGGTGGGAACACCAGCTCAAACCGACAAGACATTGCGCCACATCACTCCTTAGCGCTGGTATACGATTTCTGGATCGATCACCTTCCGAGATATTGCATTGAGGAATGCACATAGCTTCACAATGGCTAATCGGACGCTTTTCAGAAGCCCTCAATGCAACCGGAAGCAGCTATGCGCTATAATCACGTGGCAGTCATGAGACTTTAGGTTCGAACTTTTCTCCGCATATTTATTATTCCCTTTATATTCGATTTAGAAGCCAATCGGGACCTTCATATCGAGCAGGCATTGAAAGAATATTTCTTTCTTCTTTCGAAGAGCGTGAGCTGGCAGGACCTTCATACCGCTTCGAGGCATGCCTCTTTTTCGCAAGCGCTTGCAGGTCCTCTCGCGCCTCGTGTATCTTTTGTCTTCCCATACACGCCCAAGAAGCCTAGCAGGTTCACGCAGCGTTCTTCGCCACACGCATCATGTCGATCAAGAGCGGACCTCTAGGTCTTTCCAGAGGGTAGGTCCCAAAATATAGATTTCTTCTTCCACATGGATGCGTGATTCTCGCCACTATTCGAACAGCTAGTCCGCCGACCCTTTCCAAAGATTACGTAAATCATTGACCATAGCAAGTACGTGATCACCGGTACGCATGGCGGGCTTCTTCCGTGATCTGCCCGCTTTTGAAATGCTTGCCTTTCTTTCGACATTGATGGTTGGTCGGAAGAAATCGATGATGGCCTGTACACATTCTTCCCGCAGCTTCCTGTATATACTATCGGTGTCAAGTAAACAGTGTGTGCATGCGTGGTATCCCTTGTTTGTCTGTCCCGAAGGTTACCGAGAGCGGCCAATCGTTGATGGTCACGTAACAGCAACGCCTTTTAGGTCAAATTCTCCTTTTGTGCTCATCCCACGACGCACACCGCTTCCATTCCACAGCTGTAAAAGTTCTTCAACTAATGGCCTTAGGTACACATCAATGTCGCTGTTGGGTTGCTTAGGGCCTTGATGAGAACCGCATCATAATTAACTTCCGCTTCATGCACATCCAAGGAGGAAGGTTATACATACATAGAGTCACGGGCCAGGTGTTGTGATTGCTGCTCGCTTCCCGAAAGGATTAATGCCATCCGCGCTTAAAGCAAACCATACGCCTTGGGTCCTTTGCAAACTCATCCCAAAGATTTCTCTCGATTTTTCTCCATCGCGATTCGTCACGGGTGCTCTCAACTTCCCGCCTTTCTTACGGTCCTCACTGTGCCATCGCATCAACTTGGCATGCTCTCCGCTTCAACAGACGCTTCAACCGTGGTATTATAGGAGCATACCACATCACATTCGCAGAACCTCTTCCCGGAGGCTCGCCACAACATCACCAGTGGTCATCTCGTCTCGATCTTATATCAGAATGCACCGTGATACCGGCATGCGCTCAGATCCTTGTAGGCACCACGGTAGAGGATGCAGTCATTAGGGCATGCATGTATCTTCTCCACCTCCAATCCTAGAGGGCATACGACCTTCTTTGCTGCGTATGTACCGCCGGCAATTCGTATCCTTGGGAAGCTTCTTCTTCATTATTTTCGTGAGCTTCTCAAATCCTTTATCGTGCACAGATTCTCGCCTTCCACCGCAGCAATTCGAGTACGGCACCGAGCTTTGTGTTGCCATCTTCGCAATTGGGGTACAACCCTTTTTGTGATCCTCTAACATGCGATCGAACTTCAGCTTCTCATTATGACTTTCGATTGTGTCCTTGCATCGACAATGACCCGCGGAGATCATCATCATCGGGCACATCGTCTGGTTCCTCTTGATCTTCAAGCAGCTTCACCTGCTCCAGACCATCGTACATCGTCTGTGCATCTTGATGTTCAAGAGCATCACCGTATTCAGGGGGCACACAGTTGTCATCGTGATTCTTCTTCCTCGCCGCCTTCCATCATAACCCCTATTTCTCCGCGCCTCGTCCAAACATTATAGTGTGGCATGAAACCCTTGTAAAGGGTGGGTGTGAAGGATTTTCCGTCAGAGTAAGACTTCATATTCCCACATATAGGGCATGGACAACACATAAAACCATTCTGCTTGTTTGCCTCAGCCACTTCGAGAAAATCATGCACGCCTTAATGTACTGGAGGTGTGTCTCACACCGTACATCCATTGCCGGTTCATCTCAAGGCATTATATATAATTATGTGTCAAAATCATTACAAAAATTCATCATCACATAAAACCAAAGTACATACATAGTTCTCATCTAACAACATAAAGCTCGCAGAGCATCTAAATTAATTAAACCATACATTGAAACTATGTAAAACATTTCAATGCGAAACAAATACGATCATAATCGCAACCAAGGTAACAACTGATCCAACGGCATAATGATACCAAGCCCCTCGGTATGAATGGCATATTTTCTAATCTTTCTCATCTTCAAGCGCATTGCATCCATCTTGATCTTGTGATCATCAAGACATCCGCAACATGCAACTCCAATATCATCTTCTCCTCCTCAAGTTTTTTATTTTTTTCCTTCAAGAAATTGTTTTCTTCTTCAACTAAATTTAACCTCTCGACAATAGGGTCGGTTGGAATTTCCGGTTCAACAACCTCCTAGATAAATAAAATCTATGTCACGTTGGTCGGCATAATTTTCATAAACAATAAATGAACCAATAGTTATGAAAAGATAATATATACCACATTCGAATCATAGACAGGACGAGGGCCGACGGGGGCGGATACCAAAACCATCACACTATATAAGATGCAATAA
>JAHIAM010006277.1:0-24925 GCA_021605205.1 Aegilops longissima | reverse complement strand
AATAACCAAAGCGGGATCTGGATACCCATGTTGGCTCCAATGTTCCTCGATGTTGTCATCGGATGAACCCACGATGTCAAGGGTTCAACAACCCGTATTCTATTCCCTTTGTCCGCGGTATGTTACTTGCGAGACTCGATCGTCGGTATCCCAATACCTCGTTAGGTCTGTTCCGGCAAGTCACTTTACTTACCGTGCATGATCCGTGACGACACTTGATCACTTTGAGCTCATTATGATGATGCACTACCGAGTGGGCCCGTGATACCTCTCCGTCATCGGTGACAAATCTGTCTCGATCCGTGTCAATTGAGACACTTTGGAATACCTAATGCACCTTTATAGTCACCCGTTCGTTGGGCGTTTGGTACAAAAGCATTCCCGGTATCCGGAGTTACGATCTCAAGGTCTAAGGAAGAGATACTTGACATTGGAAAAGCTCTAGCAAAGCGAACTACGATCTTGTGCTATGCTTAGGATTGGGTCTTGTCCATCCGTCATTCTCCTAATGGCGTGATCCGTTATCAATGACATCGATGTCCATATCGAAACCATGACTATTTGACCAACGAGCTAGTCTACTAGAGGCTTACTAGGGGCGTATTGTAGTCTATGTATTCACCGTGTATTACGATTTCCGGATAATCTAGTTATAGCATGAATAAAGACAATTATCATGAACAAGAAATATAATAATAATGCTTTTATTATTGCCTCTAGGGCATATTTCCAACAGTCTCCCACTTGCACTAGAGTCAATAATCTAGTTACATTGTGATGAATCGAACACCCATAGAGTTACGGTGTTGATCATGTTTTGCCAGTGGAAGGGTTTAGTCAGCGGATCGCGACATTGAGATCGTGTGCACTTTACAAATTTCTATGTCTCCATCTTGAACATTTTCACGGATGGAGTTGAGCGGCACTTGATGTGCCTGGTCTTCATGTGAAACTAGGCTCCTTGGCAAGGCAATAGCTCCGGTGTTGTCCGAAGAGTTTGATCGCTTGACGCATTGGGTATGACTCCTAGGTGCGGTGATGAACTCCTTCACCCAAATTGCTTCATCTGTGACCTCAGAGGCTGCCATGTACTCCACTTCACATGTAGATCCGCCACGACGCTCGCTTGCGCTGCACCAGACTTCTTGTTGGAAATATGCCCTAGAGGCAATAATAAAAGCATTATTATTATATTTCCTTGTTCATGATAAATGTCTTTTATTCATGCTATAACTGTATCATCCGGAAATCGTGATACACGTGTGAATACAGACCACTCGTCCCTAGTGAGCCTCTAGTTGACTAGCTCGTTGGTGACGAGATAGTCATGGTTTCGACTATGGACATCGGATGTCATTGACAGCGGGATCACGTCATTAGGAGAATGGCGTGATGGACAGACAATCCTAAGCATAGCACAAGATCGTGTAGTTCGTTTTGCTAGAAGCTTTCAATGCAAGTATCTCTCCTTAGACCTTGGGGAACTCCGGATCTAAATTTGGTTAAGGACGAAATGACTTAAGACCTTGACAAAAGTACAGGAAATTCCCGGGGGACCTGGGCCCCTTTCCTCTTGGAACCAAAGTTGGGGCTCGGTTGCTTTGAGTAATTGGGAAGTTAGGGCAGCCCCTTTTCCCCCGCGGGCAATTCCTGGGGGTGGCTATTTGGGATGGGTGGTAACTGACGGGCCCCCCCATTTCCCCCCCGGGTTAAAGGGGGCCCCTTCCCAAAAGGGGGGTTTAAATTTAAAACCCCCCCTTTTCTTACCCAAACCGGCCGGGAACAACGTTATAATAGTTATGCGGTTTGACCGATAAAGATCTTCGTAGAATATGTAGGAACCAATATGGGCATCCGAGTTCCGCTATTGGTTATTGACGAGAATGGTTCTGGTCATGTCTATAGTTCTCGAACCTGGTCCCTTAACAACGTTTGATGTGGATTCATTATGAGTTTATAAGTTTTGATGTACGAAGGTTGTTGAGTCCGGATGTGATCACGGACATGACGAGGTCTCGAAATGGTCGAGACATAAAGATTGATATATTGGAAGCCTATGTTTGGACTTGGAAGGTTCGGATGAAAGCAGGAGTTCACTAGGAACAGGATTCTGGAACCCCGAGAAGTCATGGGCCTTGATGGGCCATAGGGAGAGAAGGAAGGGCCGGCCGGGGCAGGCGCCTTCCTCTAGTCGAATAGGACAAGGAGAGTGGCCCCCTCTTCCTCCCCAATCCTAGTCCAACTAGGAGAGGGGGAGTCCTACTTTGCTTCCGCGGTATTGTGGGATGAAGCGCCCGGACCAACCTTACACGACGCTTACGTGAGACCGGTTCCACCGACTAACATGCACTAGTTGCATAAGGTGGCTGGCGGTGTCTCGCTCTCCTACTTTAGTTGGAGCGGATTCGATGAAAAGGGTCCTTATGAAGGGTAAATAGAAGTTGACAAGATCACGTTGTGGTTATTCGTAGGTAAGAAAACGTTCTTGCTAGAACCCAATTGCAGCCACGTAAAAGATGCAACAACAATTAGAGGACGTCTAACTTGTTTTTGCAGCAATTGTCATGTGATGTGATATGGCCAAGTTGTGATGAATGATGAATGACATATTGTGATGTATGAGATCATGTTCTTGTAATAGGAATCACGACTTGCATGTCGATGAGTATGACAACCGGCAGGAGCCATAGGAGTTGTCTTTAATTTTTGTATGACATGCGTGTCATTGAAGAATGCCATGTAAATTACTTTACTTTATTGCTAAACGCGTTAGCCATAGAAGTAGAAGTAGTCGTTGGCGTGACAACTTCATGGAGGCACAATGATGGAGATCATGATGATGGAGATCATGGTGTCATGCCGGTGACAGGATGATCATGGAGCCCCGAAGATGGAGATCAATGGAGCAATATGATATTGGCCATATCATGTCACTACTATATAATTGCATGTGATGTTTATTATGTTTATACATCTTGTTTACTTAGAACGACGGTAGTAAATAAGATGATCCTTACAACAATTTCAAGAAGTGTTTCCCTAAGCGTGCACCGTTGCTAAAGTTCGTCGCTTCTAAGCACCACGTGATGATCGGGTGTGATGGATTCTTACGCTCACATACAACGGTGTAAGACAGATTTACACACGCAAAACACTTAGGGTTAACTTGACGAGCCTAGCATGTACAGACATGGCCTCGAACACGGAGACCGAAAGGTCGAACACGAGTCGATGGAAGATACGATCAACATGAGAATGTTCACCGACGATGACTAGTCCGTCTCACGTGATGATCGGACACGGCCTAGTCGACTCGGATCGTAACACTTATATGACTAGAGGATGTCTAATCTGAGTGGGAGTTCATTTAAATAATTTGATTAGATGAACTTAATTATCATGAACTTAGTCTAAAACTTTTGAATGATATGTCTTGTAGATCAAATGGCCAACGCTCATGTCAACTTGAACTTCAACGCTGCTCCTAGAGAAAACCAAGCTGAAAGATGACGGCAAAGAACTATACGGACTGGGTCCGAACTTGAGGATCATCCTCATAGCTGCCAGAAACAATATGTCCTAGAAGGACCGCTAGGTGACGCTCCGTCCCTGCAGAACCAAGACATTATGAATGCTTGGCAGTCTCGTCTTGATGATTACTCCCTCGCTCAAGGTGCGGCATGCTTTACAGCTTAGAACCGGGCTCCAAAAGCGCTTTTGAGCATCACGGAGCATATGAGATGTTCGAGGAGCTGAAACTGGTTTTCCAAGCTCACGCCGGGTCGAGAGATATGACATCTCCGACAAGTTCTATAGTTGTAAGATGGAGGAAAACAGTTCACAAGGAGCACATACTCAAGATGTCTGGGTTGCACAACCGTATGACCCAACTGAATATTAACCTCCCTGATGAGGCGGTCATTGACAGAATCCTCTAGTCGCTCCCACCAAGCTACAAGAGCTTTGTGATGAACTACAATATGCAGGGGATGGTAAAGACCATTCCTGAAGTATTCTCTATGCTGAAGTCAGCCGAGGTTGAAATCAAGAAAGAACATCAAGTGTTGATGGTCAATAAGACCACTAAGTTCAAGAAGGGCAAGGGCAAGAAGAACTTCAAGAAGGACGGCAAGGAGGTTGCCGCGCCCGCAAGCAAGTTGCCGGAAGAAGTCAAAGAATGGACCCAAACCCGAGACTGAGTGCTTTTATTGCAAGGAGGGGTCATCGAAGCGGAACTGCCCCAAATACTTAGCGGACAAGAAGGTGGCAACAACAAAGGTATATTTGATATACATGTAATTGATGTGTACTTTACCAAGACTCGTAGTAACTCCCCGGTATTTGATACCGTGCCGCTGTTCATATTTCTAACTCACAGCAGAGCTGCGGAATAAGCGTAGAGATCGGCGAAGGACGAGGTGACGATGCGCGTCGGGAATGGTTCCGAGTCGATGTGATCGCCGTCGGCACGCTACCTCTTCATTTACCTACGGGATTAGTTATAAACCTTAATAATTGTTATTTGGTGCCAAGTTTGAGCATGAATATTGTATCTGGATCTCGTTTAATGCGAGATGGCTACTCATTTAAATCTGAGAATAATGGTTGTTCTATTTATATGAGAGATATGTTTTATGGTCATGCTCCGATGGTCAATGGTTTATTCTTAATGAATCTCGAGCGTAATATTACACATGTTCATAGCGTGAATACCAAAAGATGTAAAGTTGATAACGATAGTCCCACATACTTGTGGCACTGCCGCCTTGGTCACATTGGTGTCAAGCGCATGAAGAAGCTCCATGCTGATGGACTTTTGGAGTCTTTAGATTATGAATCATTTGACACATGCTAACCATGCCTCATGGGCAAGATGACCAAGACTCCGTTCTCCGAACAATGGAGCGAGCAACCAACTTGTTGGAAATCATACATACCGATGTGTGCGGTCCAATGAGCGTTGAGGCTCATGGAGGATATCATTATGTTCTCACTCTCACGGATGACTTGAGTAGATATGGGTATGTCTACTTGATGAAACACAAGTCTGAGACCTTGAAAAGTTCAAGGAATTTCAGAATGAAGTAGAGAATCAACGTGACCGAAAGATAAAATTCTTACGATCGGATCGTGGAGGAGAATATTTAAGTCACGAATTTGGTACACACTTAAGAAAATGTGGAATCATTTCACAACTAACGCCTACCGAACACCTCAACAGAACGGTGTGTCCGAACGTCGTGAATCGCACTCTATTGGATATGGTGTGGTCTATGATGTCTCTTACCGATTTACCGCTATCATTTTGGGGATACGCCTAGAGACAGCTACATTCACTTTAAATAGGGCACCGCCTAAATCCGCTGAGACGACACCGTATGAATTATGGTTTGGGAAGAAACCTAAGCTGTCGCTTCTAAAAGTTTGGGGTGCGATGCTTATGTCAAGAAACTTCTACCCGAAAAGCTCGAACCCAAGTCGGAAAATGCGTTTCATAGGATACCCTAAGGAAACCATAGGGTATACCTTCTACTTAAGATCCGAGGGCAAGATCTTTGTTTCCAAGAACGGATCCTTTCTGGAAAAGGAGTTTCTCTCGAAAGAAGTAAGTGGGAGGAAAGTAGAACTCGATGAAGTACTACCTCTTGAACAGGATAGTAGTGCAGCTCAGAAAATGTTCCCGTGATGCCTACACCAACCGAAGAGGAGATTCATGATGATGATCCGTACTTCGGATCAAGTTGCTACCGAACTCAGAGGTCCACTAGGACACGCCCGCACTGCAGTGGTACGGCAACCCTGTCCTGGAAATCATGTTGTTAGACAACAGTGAACCTTCGAACTATGAAGAAGCGATGGCGGGCCCAGATTCCAACAAATGGCTAGAAGCCATGAAGTCCGAGATAGAATCCATGTATGAAAACAAAGTGTGGACTTTGACTGACTTGCCCGATGATCGGCGAGCGATAGAAAACAAATGGATCTTTAAGAAGAAGACGGACGCGGATGGTAATGTCACCATCTATAAAGCTCGACTTGTCGCTAAGGGTTATCGGCAAGTTCAAGGGATTGACTACGATGAGACTTTCTCTCCCGTAGCGAAGCTTAAGTCCGTCTGAATCATGTTAGCAATTGCCGCATACTATGATGATGAGATATGGCAGATGGACGTCAAAACAGCGTTCCTTAACGGATATCTTAAGGAAGAGCTGTATATGATACAGCCGGAGGGTTTTGTCGATCCTAAGAATGTCGACAAAGTATGCAAGCTCCAATGATCCATTTATGGACTGGTGCAAGCATCTCGAGTTAGAACATTCGCTTTGATGAGATGATCAAAGCGTTTGGTTTATGCAGACTTATGGAGAAGCTGCGCTTACAAGAAAGTGAGTGGGAGCTCAGTAGCATTTCTCATATTATATGTAGATGACATACTTTTGATGGGAAATGATATAGAATTCTTGGACAGCATTAAGGCCTACTTGAATAAATGTTTTCAATGAAGGACCTTGGAGAAGCTGCTTATATATTAGGCATCAAGATCTATAGAGATAGATCGAGACACCACATAGGTCTTTCACAAAGCACATACCTTGATAAGATTTTGAAGAAGTTCAAAATGGATCAGTCCAAGAAAGGGTTCTTGCCTCAGATTGCAAGGTGTGAAATTGAGCTCAGCTCAATGCCCGACCACGGCGAAAGATAAAGAAGAGATGAGTGTCATCCCTATGCCTCAGCCATAGGATCTATTATGTATGCCATGCTGTGTACCAGACCTAATGTAAACCTTGCCGTAAGTTTGGTAGGAAGGTACCAAAGTAATCCCGCAAGGAACACCGGACAGCGGTCAAGAATATCCTGAAGTACCGAAAAGGACAAAGGACATGTTTCTCGTTTATGGAGGTGACGAAGAGCTCGTCAGAAGGGTTACGCCGACGCTTAGCTTCGACACAGATCTGGATGACTCAAAGTCACAAACCGGATACGTGTATATGTTGAATGGTGGAGCAGTAAGTGTTGGGGAACGTTGCAGAAAATTAAAATTTTTCCTACGGTTTCACCAAGATCCATCTATGAGTTCATCTAAGCAACGAGTTACGGGAGTGAGTTTGCATCTACATACCACTTGTAGATCGAGTACGGAAGCGTTCGAAGGAGTGGTGATGATGGAGTCGTTCTCAACGTGATTCCGATCACCGATGACCAAGTGCTGAACGGACAGCACCTCCGCGTTCAACACATGTACGGTACGGGCAACGTCCCCTCTGTCTTGATCCAGCAAGGAGGAAGGAGAGGTTGAGGAAGATGGCTCCAACAGCAGCACGACGGGCGTGATGATGGTGGAGTCACAGCCCCCGGCGAGGCTTCGCCAAGCGCGCGCGGAGGAGGAGAGGTGTTGGGGAAGGGAGGGCTGCGCCTTCAATTGTGTATGCAGCCTCCCTCACCCCTCTATTTATAGGGAAGGGAGGAGGGCCCCTCTAGATGCATCTAGAGGGGGCGGCCAAGGGAGGGGGCTTGCCCCCAAGCAAGGGGCGCCCACTTAGGTTCCCCCCTCAACCCTAGGCGCATGGGCCAAGGGAGGGGCGCCCAGCCCACCAGGGCTGGTTGCCTCCCACGCAGCCCAGTGGCCCCCGGAGGGGTGGCCCCTCCCGTGGTCCTCCGAACCTTCCGTGGCCCTCCATAATTCGATATGACCCAAACTTTTCCGTGTCCGCTTGACAACTTCCCATATATAAATCTTTACCTCAGACCATTCCGAACTCCTCGTGACGTCCGGGATCTCATCCGGACTCAACAACATTCGTAATCACATACAAGTCTTCCTAGTAACCCTAGCGCCACCGAACCTTATGTGTAGACCCTACGGGTTCGGGAGACATGCGAACATGACCGACGCTCGTGTCAATAACCAACAGCGGATCTGGATACCCATGTTGGCTCCTACATGCTCCTCGATGATGTCATCGATGAACCACGATGTCGAGGATTCAAGCAACCCGTATACTATTCCCTTTGTCGACGGTATGTTACTTGCCCGAGACTCGATCGTCGGTATCCCAATACCTCGCTCAGTCTCGTTACCGCAAGTCACTTTACTCATCAGTAATGCATGATCCCGCCACCGGACACTTGATCACTTTGAGCTCATTATGATGATGCATTACCGAGTGGGCCCAAGATACCTCTCCGTCATACACGGAGTGACAAATCCTGTCTCGATCCGTGTCAACCCAACAGATACTTTCGGAGATACCTGTAATGCACCTTTATAGTCACCCGATTACGCCAGACGCTTGGTACACCCAAAGCATTCCTACGGTATCGGGAGTTACACGATCTCAAGGTCTAAGGAAGAGATACTTGACATTGAAAAGCTTCTAGCAAAACGAACTACACGATCTTGTGCTATGCTTAGGATTGGGTCTTGTCCATCACGCCATTCTCCTAATGACGTGATCCCGTTGTCAATGACATCGATGTCCATAGTCGAAACCATGACTATCTGTCACCAACGAGCTAGTCAACTAGAGGCTCACTAGGGACGACAGTGGTCTGTGTATTCACACGTGTATCATGATTTCCTGATGATACTGCTTATAGCATGAATAAAAGACAATTATCATGAACAAGGAAATATAATAATAATGCTTTTATTATTGCCTCTAGGGCATATTTCCAACAGTCTCCCACTTGCACTAGAGTCAATAATCTAGTTTACATTGTGATGAATCGAACACCCATAGAGTCCTGATGTTGATCATGTTTTGCCCATGAAGAGGTTTAGTCAACGGATCTGCGACATTCAGATCC
Organism: Aegilops longissima; assembly: GCA_021605205.1. NCBI lineage: Eukaryota > Viridiplantae > Streptophyta > Magnoliopsida > Poales > Poaceae > Aegilops > Aegilops longissima. The sequence continues at coordinate 16,114 of JAHIAM010006277.1, read as the reverse complement.
ATATGCACTTTACAAATTTCTATGTCTCCATCCTGAACATTTTCACGGATGGAGTTGAAGCGACGCTTGATGTGCCTGGTCTTCTTGTGAAACCCGGCCCTTGGCAAGTGCAATAGCTCCAGTGTTGTCACGAAGAGTTTGATCGGCCCCGACGCATTGGGTATGACTCCTAGGTCGGTGATGAACTCCTTCACCCAAATTGCTTCATGCGCTGCCTCCGAGGCTGCCATGTACTCCGCTTCACATGTAGATCCCGCCACGACGCTCGCTTGCAGCTGCACCAGCTTCTCGCTCCACCATTCAACATATACACGATCCGGTTTGTGACTTAGATTCATCCAGATCTGTGTCGAAGCTAGCGCCGACATAACCCGTTACGACGAGCTCTTCGTCACCTCCATAAACGAGAAACATGTTCTTTGTCCTTTTCGTGTACTTCAGATATTCTTGACCGCTTCTCGTTGTTCCTTGCGGGATTAGTTTGGTACCTTCCTACCAAACTTACGGCAAGGTTTACATCAGGTCTGTACACAACATGGCATACATAATAGATCCTATGGCTGAAGCATAGGGATGACACTCATCTCTTCTTTATCTTTTGCCGTGGTCGGCATTGAGCTGAGCTCAATCTCACACCTTGCAACAGTGCAAGAACCCCTTCTTGACTGATCCATTTTGAACTTCTTCAAAATCTTATCAAGGTATGTGCTTTGTGAAAGACCTATGAGGCATCTCGATCTATCTCTATAGATCTTGATGCCTAATATATAAGCAGCTTCTCCAAGGTCCTTCATTGAAAAACACTTGTTCAAGTAGGCCTTAATGCTGTCCAAGAATTCTATATCATTTCCCATCAAAAGTATGTCATCTACATATAGTATGAGAAATGCTACAGAGCTCCCACTCACTTTCTTGTAAACGCAGGCTTCTCCATAAGTCTCAAGATAAACCCAAACGCTTTGATCATCTCATCAAAGCGAATGTTCCAACTCCGAGATGCTTGCACCAGCCCATAAATGGATCGCTGGAGCTTGCATACTTTGTCGAGATTCTTAGGATCGACAAAACCTTCCGCCACATCATATACAGCTCTTCCTTAAGATAACCGTTAAGGAACGTTGTTTTGACGTCCATCTGCCATATCTCATAATCATAGTATGCGCAATTGCTAACATGATTCGGACGGACTTAAGCTTCACTACGGAGAAAAGTCTCATCATAGTCAATCCCTTGAACTTGCCGATAACCCTTAGCGACAAGTCGAGCTTTATAGATGGTGACATTACCATCCGCGTCCGCCTTCTTCTTAAAGATCCATTTGTTTTCTATCGCTCACGATCATCGGGCAAGTCACCAAAGTCCACACTTTTTTTCATACATGGATTCTATCTCGGTTTCATGGCTTCTAGCCATTTGTTGGAATCTGGGCCCGCCATCGCTTCTTCATAGTTCAAGGTTCACCGTTGTCTAACAACATGATTTCCGTGACAGGGTTGCCGCACCACTCGGTGTGGAACGTGTCCTTGTGGACCTCTGAAGTTCGGTAGCAACTTGATCCAAGTACCTTGATCATCATCATGAATTTCCTCTTCAGCTTGGTGTAGGCATCACAGAACATTTCCACAGCTGCACTACTATCCTGTTCAAGAGGTAGTACTTCATCGAAGTTCTACTTTCCTCCCACTTACTTCTTTCGAGAGAAACTCTTTTCCGTAAAGGATCCATTCTTGGCAACAAAGATCTTGCCCTCGGATCTTAAGTAGAAGGTATACCCTATGGTTTCCTTAGGGTATCCTATGAAGACGCATTTTTCCGACTTGGGTTTGAGCTTTTCAGGTTGAAGTTTCTTGACATAAGCATCGCATCCCCAAACTTTTAGAAACGACAGCTTAGGTTTCTTCCCAAACCATAATTCATACGGTGTCGTCTCAATGGACTTAGACGGTGCCCTATTTAAAGTGAATGTAGCTGTTTCTAGAGCGTATCCCCAAAATGATAGCGGTAAATCGGTAAGAGACATCGTAGATCGCACCATATCCAATAGAGTGCGGTTACAACGTTCGGACACACCGTTACGCTGAGGTGTTCCAGGCGGCGTTAGTTGTGAAACGATTCCACATTTTCTTAAGTGTGTACCAAATTCGTGACTTAAATATTCTCCTCCACGATCTGATCGTAAGAATTTTATCTTTCGGTCACGTTGATTCTCTACTTCATTCTGAAATTCCTTGAACTTTTCAAAGGTCTCAGACTTGTGTTTCATCAAGTAGACATACCCATATTTACTCAAGTCATCTGTGAGAGTGAGAACATAATGATATCCTCCATGAGCCTCAACGCCATTGGACCGCACACATCGGTATGTATGATTTCCAACAAGTTGGTTGCTCGCCCATTGTTCCGAGAACGGAGTCTTGGTCATCTTGCCCATGAGGCATGGTTCGCATGTGTCAAATGATTCATAATCTAAAGACTCCAAAAGTCCATCAAGATGGAGCTTCTTCATGCGCTTGACACCAATGTGACCAAGGCGGCGAAGTGCCACAAGTATGTGGGACTATCGTTATCAACTTTACATCTTTTGGTATTCACGCTATGAACATGTGTAATATTACGCCGAGATTCATTAAGAATAAACCATTGACCATCGGAGCATGACCATAAAACATATCTCTCATATAAATAGAACAACCATTATTCTCGGATTTAAATGAGTAGCCATCTCGCTAAACGAGATCCAGATACAATATTCATGCTCAAACTTGGCACCAAATAACAATTATTAAGGTTCAAAACTAATCCCGTAGGTAAATGAAGAGGTAGCGTGCGACGGCGATCACATCGACTCTAGAACCATTCCCGACGCCAAGATCGTCACCTCGCCCTTTGCCGGTCTCCGCTTATTCCGCAGCTCCTGCTGTGAGTTACAAATATGAGCAACGGCACCGTATCAAATACCGGGGAGTTACTACGAGTACCGGTAAAGTACACATCAATTACATGTATATCAAATATACCTTTGTTGTTGCCGGCCTTCTTGTCCGCTAAGTATTTGGGGCAGTTCCGCTTCGGTGACCCCTCCTTGCAATAAAAGCACTCGGCCTCGGTTTGGGTCCATTCTTTGACTTCTTCCCGCAACTTGCTTACGGGCGCGGCAACCTCCTTGCCGCCCTTCTTGAAGTTCTTCTTGCCCTTGCCCTTCTTGAACTTAGTGGTCTTATTGACCATCAACACTTGATGTTCTTTCTTGATTTCAACCTCGGTGACTTCAAAGATAGAGAATACTTCAGAATGGTCTTTACCATCCCCTGATATTGTAGTTCATCACAAAGCTCTTGTAGCTTGGTGGGAGCGATCGAGGATTCTGTCAATGACCGCCTCATCGTGGAGGTTAATATTCAGTGGGTCATATGGTTGTGCAACCTGCATATCTTGAGTATGTGCTCACCGACGTAACTGTTTTCCTCCATCTTACAACTATAGAACTTGTTGGAGATGTCATATCTCTCGACCCGGGCGTGAGCTTGGAAAACCAGTTTCAGCTCCTCGAACATCTCATATGCTCCGTGATGCTCAAAACGCTTTTGGAGCCCCGGTTCTAAGCTGTAAAGCATGCCGCACCGAACGAGGGAGTAATCATCAAGACGAGACTGCCAAGCATTCATAATGTCTTGGTTCTTCGACGGAGCGTCACCTAGCGGTCCTTCTAGGACATATTGTTTCTGGCAGCTATGAGGATGATCTCAAGTTCCGGACCCAGTCCGTATAGTTGCTGCCGCCATCTTTCAGCTTGGTTTTCTAGGAACGCGTTGAAGTTCAAGTTGACATGAGCGTTGGCCATTTGATCTACAAGACATATCATTCAAAAGTTTTAGACTAAGTTCATGATAATTAAGTTCATCTAATCAAATTATTTAAATGAACTCCCACTCAGATTAGACATCCTCTAGTCATCTAAGTGTTACACGATCCGAGTCGACTAGGCCGTGTCCGATCATCACATGAGACGGACTAGTCATCATCGGTGAACATTCTCATGTTGATCGTATCTTCTATCGACTCGTGTTCGACCTTTCGGTCTCCGTGTTCCGAGGCCATGTCCGTACATGCTAGGCTCGCAAGTTAACCCTAAGTGTTTTTGCGTGTGTAAATCTGTCTTACACCCGTTGTATGTGAACGTAAGAATCCATCACACCCGATCATCACGTGGTGCTTAGAAGCGAAGAACTTTAGCAACGGTGCACAGTTAGGGGGAACACTTCTTGAAATTGTTGTAAGGGATCATCTTATTTACTACCGTCGTTCTAAGTAAACAAGATGTATAAGCATAATAAACATCACATGCAATTATATAGTAGTGACATGATATGGCCAATATCATTTAGCTCCATTGATCTCCATCTTCGGGGCTCCATGATCATCTTGTCACCGGCATGACACCATGATCTCCATCATTGTGCCTCCATGAAGTTGTCACGCCAACGACTACTTCTACTTCTATGGCTAACGCGTTTAGCAATAAAGTAAAGTAATTTACATGGCGTTCTTCAATGACACGCAGGTCATACAAAATTAAAGACAACTCCTATGGCTCCTGCCGTTGTCATACTCATCGACATGCAAGTCGTGATTCCTATTACAAGAACATGATCTCATACATCACAATGTGTCATTCATCATTCATCACAACTTGGCCATATCACATCACATGACAATTGCTGCAAAAACAAGTTAGACGCCCTCTAATTGTTGTTGCATCTTTACGTGGCTGCAATTGGGTTCTAGCAAGAACGCTTTCTTACCTACGAATAACCACAACGTGATCTTGTCAACTTCTATTTACCCTTCATAAGGACCCTTTTCATCGAATCCGCTCCAACTAAAGTAGGAGAGACAGACACCGCCAGCCACCTTATGCAACTAGTGCATGTTAGTCGGTGGAACCGGTCTCACGAAGCGCACGTAAGGTTGGTCCGGCCGCTTCATCCCACAATACCGCGGAAGCAAGATAAGATTAGTAGCGGCAAGTAAGTTGACAAGATCCACGCCCACAACTAAATTGTGTTCTACTCGTGCAAAGAGAACTACGCATAGACCTAGCTCATGATGCCATTGTTGGGGAACGTTGCAGAAAATTAAAATTTTTCCTACGGTTTCACCAAGATCCATCTATGAGTTCATCTAAGCAACGAGTCAATGGAGAGAGTTTGCATCTACATACCACTTGTAGATCGAGTACGGAAGCGTTCGAAGGAGTGGTGATGATGGAGTCGTTCTCAACGTGATTCCGATCACCGATGACCAAGTGCTGAACGGACAGCACCTCCGCGTTCAACACACGTATGGGACGACGGCGTCTCCTCCGTCTTGATCCAGCAAGGAGGAAGGAGAGGTTGAGGAAGACCACTCCAATGGCAGCACGACGGCGTGGTGCAGTTGGAGTAGAAGCTCTCCGACAGGGCTTCGCCAAGCTCGTACGGAGAAGGAGAGGTGTTGGGGAGGGGAGGGGCTGCGCCTTCAATGTGTATGCAGCCCTCCCTCACCCCTCTATATATAGGAGGAGAGGGCAGGGGGGCCGCCATCTAGGGGAAACCCTAGATGGGGCGGCGCCAAAGGGAGGAGGAGAGGGTGGCTTGCCCCCAAGCTGGGGGCGCCCATTTGCGCCTTTAGGTTTCCCTCCCAAGCCCTAGCCGCATGGGCCTAGGTGGGGGCGCCCAGCCCACCAGCGGCTGGCTCCCTCTCCCACACAGCCCATGGGCCCCCGAGGGGTGGCCCCTCCCGTGGACCTCCGAACCCTCCCGGTGGCCCCTGACATTACCGTATACCCCAAACTTTCCGAGTCCGCTTAACCACTTTCCATATATAAATCTTTACCTCCGGACCATTCCGAACTCCTCGTGACGTCCGGATCTCATCCGGACTCAACAACATTCGGTAATCACGCACTTGTCTTCCTAATAACCCTAGCGCCACCGAACCTTATGTGTAGACCCTACGGGTTCGGAGACATGCGACATGACCGAGACGACCTCAGTCAATAACCAACAGCGGATCTGGATACCCATGTTGGCTCCTACATGTTCCTCGATGTTGTCATCGGATGAACCACGATGTCAAGGGTTCAAGCAACCCCGTATTCTATTCCCTTTGTTAGACGGTATGTTACTTGCCCGAGACTCGATCGTCGGTATCCCAATACCTCGCTCAGTCTCACATCGCAAGTCACTTTACTCGCATCGTAATGCATGATCCCGTGACCGACACTTGATCACTTTGAGCTCATTATGATGATGCACTACCGAGTGGGCCCAGTGATACCTCTCCGTCATACGGAGTGACAAATCCTGTCTCGATCCGTGTCAACCCAATGACACTTTCGGAGATACCGTAATGCACCTTTATAGTCACCCGATTACGTGACGCTTGGTACACCCAAAGCATTCCTACGGTATCCGGAGTTACACGATCTCAAGGTCTAAGGAAGAGATACTTGACATTGGAAAAGCTCTAGCAAAACGAACTACACGATCTTGTGCTATGCTTAGGATTGTCTTGTCCATCACGTCATTCTCCTAATGACGTGATCCCGTTGTCAATGACATCCGATGTCCATAGTCGAAACCATGACTATCTGCTGACCAACGAGCTAGTCTACTAGAGGCTTACTAGGGACGATTGTAGTCTATGTATTCACAAGTGTATTACGATTTCCGGATAATACAGTTATAGCATGAATAAAAGACAATTATCATGAACAAGGAAATATAATAATAATGCTTTTATTATTTCCTCTAGGGCATATTGCCAACAAATAGTAGCTTTGTACACTGCTTCAGTGTTTATAACGGAGTCTCGCAGTTTAGATATATGAAAAAGGAGGGATAACAACACAAAATTCAAGTACAACCAAGTAGTATATTTTATTTGTTTGCGTGTGTAATTTCATTCATTAGAATTTTTATCTGTAGTACAGAATGGCCAAATTTTATCCTATGAAAATGGTTACTTCAGATTGTATTTCAGGGTGAAACATTTCCCAACAGAAAATGTATTGGTTATTGCTCTTTGGGCCAGCAAACTCCCTTCTTATTTGGTTTAGTTCGGCATTGAGTTATGATGGCATATGTATCTCTTTTGATTTTTATCTATAGGAATACTAATATAAAAGTATTATGTGCTGCACAGATATGTATCTTTTGATTTTACATTGCTTGTTATTTATGCGTAGCTTTATCTCGTGGGATTCTATTTCAGAAACCCTTTTCAGTTGTTAGTTGAGGACTTGAGGTGCTTCTGATTTTCTCAATCGGTTGAAGCATGTGGGTGCCTTCTCAATGTCATTTTCTCTTCCCACCATCTCAAATACAAGCAAGCAAGCTTCTACCAAGGCATAGAAGAAGCCAATGAGTATGTTCCGAACCTCTTTTATATTACTTCATCACAAAAAGTTACTGCAATATTTGCTTTTTACCTAAATACACATGACAGATTTGAATGATTTTCAGTTATATTGCATGATGCCCGATTGGTTTGATTATAATAATTCTTATTAGAATCACTAGCTGGTTTCATGTAGCAGAGCTTATTTTGTGGATGGATGCATTGGTTTATGTTTGCAGCCTTGTAGATTTTCCCTAATGATATGGAGTTGATTACGATGAATGATGCGCTCCACTAGGGAAAATATTTCAGTATTTTTTGCCAATTCTTCATTTGTGTAATTACAAAAAGTAGGTTCTCAACATTACCTATTTGATAGGAAAACTTGAATACAAGGGTTTGCCAATATGTTCACTAGGGTTTTAATCCGAGTAATTTTTGTGTGATACAACATTTTTAAACATCTCTATTGCCTCTCTTATATATTTTGTACAAGAAATATTTTTTTCATTTTATTAATATATTTCTTTCTAGGATGAATGCTGATTGTTTTCACATGACGATACGTGTGTGCACGTGCAAGCTTACTAGTTTTCTTAATTCTTGCACTCTCATGAATTCCAACAAACATGTCCATAGTTGAAAATGATATATTTGCATTTAAGTAATATTGGCTAGTGCATCTTACCTTCTGTTCTCAGGTGATACGCCTAACAATTTATTTATGCAATCAATGACAACAAATTAGGCACAGGAGCACCATTATTTCTATATAGAAGTATGTAGTAAAAAACACCATACGATTAGACCAACCATACATAGTTTTAAGCCGAAAGATAATTAGAAAGAGGATTTTTAGTGACAACTGATCATAGCAAGCAAATTATCATCGTAATTCTTCATTGCAGGTTATCGGCTTATCACATAAGAAACAACATGAAACAGGGAGTGCGATGTGGCTGGTTTTGCTTCTCGACTTAATGTTTTTACCTCACAGTGATTGGTGCTTGCCGTTGTTCACCCGTAAATCCTACAGTCTGAAGACATACATTAATGAGTCGAAAGTCCCACACATGCACTTGGAAAAGAGACAAAACATTTTACTTAACATTAGCATTTGATTTTTAATCAAGTTTGTAACGTATCCCGCAACGAAGAAGGATGCAGCCTCCATGCAGCAGTAGCCTTATTTCTCGGTCGACAAAGGCAACCCCCAGGGCATGCTTTGAGATCTGTAATTTAACACTACAAGAAAAATTAACATGAGCAAAGATGTCCATGATACAACATAATCAGAGTAATGTCGTTGAAATAAAGAATAAGATCTATTTCACCTCTGCCTCGCTGATCATCTACACAGAACATAAAAGTAATTTGTGAAGGAAATATGCCCTAGAGGCAATAATAAAGTTATTATTTATTTCCTTATATCATGATAAATGTTTATTATTCATGCTAGAATTGTATTAACCGGAAACATAATACATGTGTGAATACATAGACAAACAGATAGTCACTAGTATGCCTCTACTAGACTAGCTCATTAATCGAAGATGGTTATGTTTCCTAACCATAGACATGTGTTGTCATTTGATTAATGGGATCACATCATTAGGAGAATGATGTGATTGACATGACCCATTCCGTTAGCTTAGCACTTGATCGCTTAGTATATTGCTATTGCTTTCTTCATGACCTATACATGTTCCTATAACTATGAGATTATGCAACTCCTGTTTACGGAGGAACACTTTGGTACTACCAAACGTCACAACGTAATCGGGTGATTATAAAGGAGTACTACAGTGTCTCCAAAGGTACATGTTGGGTTGGCGATTTCAAGATTAGGTTTTGTCACTCCGATTGCTCGGAGAGGTATCTCTGGCCTTCTCGTAATACACATCACATAAGCCTTGCAAGCATTGCAACTAATGAGTTAGTTGTGAGATGATGTATTATGGAACGAGTAAAGAGACTTACGATAACTAGATTGAACTAGGTATTGGATACCGACGATCGAATCTCGGGTAAGTAACATACCGATGACAAAGGGAACAACGATGTCGTTATGCGGTTTGACCGATAAAGATCTTCGTAGAATATGTAGGAACCAATATGGGCATCCAGGTTCCGCTATTGGTTATTGACCGAGAATGGTTCTAGGTCATGTCTACATAGTTCTCGAACCCGTAGGGTCCGCACGCTTAACGCTTCGATGACAGTTCATTATGAGTTTATAAGTTTTGATGTACCAAGGTTGTTCGAGTCCCGGATGTGATCACGGACATGACGAGGAGTCTTGAAATGGTCGAGACATAAAGATTGATATATTGGAAGCCTATGTTTGACTTGGAAAGGTTCCGGATGAAAACAGACGTTATCGGAACACCGGGTTACTGGAACCCCGGGGGTCAATGGGCCTTGATGGGCCATAAGGGAGAAGAGGAAGGGCCGCCAGGGCAGGCGCGCCCCCTCCCTCTAGTCCGAATAGGACAAGGAGAGGGGGGCGCCCTTCCCTCTTCCCCTCCCAAGTCCTAGTCCAAGTAGGAGAGGGGGAGTCCTACTCCCGGTGGGAGTAGGACTCTCCAGCGCCGCCTTCTAGGGCTGGCCGCACCCCCTTGCTCCTTTATATACGAGGCAGGGGGCACCCCAGAGACACAAGTTGATCTACGGATCGTTCCTTAGCCGTGTCGGTGCCCCCTCCACCATATTCCACTTCGTCATATCGTCATGAGCTTAGCGAAGCCTCGCGCCGTGAAGTCATATCGTCATGAGCTTAGGCGAAGCCCTGCATCTGTGGAGCATCATCATCGCCACCACGCCATCGTGTTAACGGAACTCATCCCCGACGCTTTGCTGGATCGGGCCCGGGATCGCCATCGAGCTGAACGTGTGCTGAACTCGGAGGTGCCGACGCTCGGTACTTGGATCGGTCGGATCGTGAAGACGTCGACTACATCAACCGCGTTGTTATAACGCTTCGCTTTCGGTCTCGAGGGTACGTGGACAGACACTCCCCTCTCGTTGCTATGCCATCACCATGGTCTTGCGTGTGCGTGGGAAAATTTTGAAATTACTACATTCCCCAACAAAGGGCATCCGAGCCTGGTTTTATGCGTTGATGTCATATGCACGAGTAGAACACAAGTGAGTTGTGGGCGATATAAGTCATACCGCTTACCAGCATGTCATACTTTGGTTCGGCGGTATTGTGAGATGAAGTGGCCCGGACCGACATTACGCCAGACGCTTACGCGAGACTGGTTTCACCGCTTGAGCACTAGTTGCTTAAAGGTGACCGGCGGTGTCTGCTTTCTCTCACTTTAGTTGAACCGAGTGTGGCTACGCCCGTCCTTGCGAAGGTTAAAACAGCACCAACTTGACAAACTATTGTTGTGGTTTTGATGCGTAGGTAAGAACGGTTCTTGCTCAGCCCGTAGCAGCCACGTAAAACTTGCAACAACAAAGTAGAGGACGCCTAACTTGTTTTTGCAGGGCATGTTGTGATGTGATGTGGTCAAGACGTGATGCTATATTTTATTGTATGAGATGATCATGTTTTGTAACCGAAGTTATCGGCAATCGGCGAGAGCCATATGGTTGTCGCTTATTGTATGAAATGCAACGCCATGTAATTGCTTTACTTTATCACTAAGCAGTAGTGATAGTCGAGAAGCAATAGTTGGCGAGACGACAACGATGCTACGATGGAGATCAAGGTGTCGCGCCGGTGACGATGGTGATCATGACGGTGCTTGGCGATGGAGATCACAAGCACAAGATGATGATGACCATAACATATCACTTATATTGATTGCATGTGATGTTTATCCTTTATGCATCTTATCTTGCTTTGATTGACGGTAGCATTATAAGATGATCTCTCACTAAAATTATCAAGAAGTGTTCTCCCGAGTATGCACCGCTATGAAAGTTCTTCGTCTTTGAGACACCACGTGATGATCGGGTGTGATAGGCTCTACGCTCAAATACAACGGTGCAAAACAGTTGCACACGCGAATACTCAGGTTAAACTTGACGAGCCTAGCATATAACAGATATGGCCTCGGAACACGGAGACCGAAGGTCGAACGTGAATCATATAGTAGATATGATCAACATAGTAATGTTCACCATTGAACTACTCCATCTCACGTGATGATCGGACATGGTTTAGTTGATTTGGATCACGAATCACTTAGATGACTAGAGAGATGTCTGCCTAAGTGGGAGTTTTTAATATGATTAATTACACTTAAATTTATCATGAACTTAGTACCGATAGTATTTTTGCTTGTCTATGTTTATTGTAGATAGATGGCTCGTCTTTGTTGTTCCGTTGAATTTTAATGCGTTCCTTGAGAAAGCAAAGTTGAAAGATGATGGTAGCAATTACACGGACTGGGTCCGTAACTTGAGGATTATCCTCATTGCTGCACGTAAGAATTACGTCCCGAAGCACCGCTGGGTGCCAGGCCTCGCTGCAGAGCAACGCCGAAGTTGTGAACGTCTGGCGAGCAAAGCTGATGACTACTCTATAGTTCAAGGTGCCATGCTTTACGGCTTAGAACCGGTCTTCAACGACGTTTTGAACGTCATGGAGCATATGAGATGTTCCAGGAGTTGAAGTTAATATTTCAAGCAAATGCCCGGATTGAGAGATATGAAGTCTCCAATAAGTTCTATAGCTGCAAGATGGAGGAGAATAGTTCACAAGGAACATATACTCAAAATGTCTGGGTATAATAATCACTTGATTCAACCGGGAGTTACTCTTCCGGATGATAGTGTCATTGACAGAATTCTCCAATCATCGCCACCAAGCTACAAGAGCTTCGTGATGAACTATAATATGCAAGGGATGACCAAAACAATTCCCGAGCTCTTCGCAATGCTAAAAGCAGCGGAGGTAGAAATCAAGAAAGAGCATCAAGTGTTGATGGTCAACAAGACCACTAGTTTCAAGAAAAGGGCAAAGGAAAGAAGAAGGAACTTCAAAAGGAACAGCAAGAAAGTTGCTGCTCAAGAGAAGAAACCCAAGTCTGGACCTAAGCCTAAAACGAGTGTTTTACTGCAAGCAAACCGACACCGGAAGCGGAACTGCCCCAAGTATTTGGCGGATAAGAAGGATGGAAAGGTGATCAAAGGTATATGTGATATACATGTTATTGATGTGTACCTTACTAATACTCGCAGAGTACCGGTATTTGATACTGGTTCTGCTGCTAATATTTGCAACTCAAACAGAACTACGGATTGCCGAAGATTGGCTAAGGACGAGGTGACGATGCGCGTGGGAAATGGTTCCAAAGTCGATGTGATCGCGGTCGGCACGCTACCTCTACATCTACCATCGGGATTAGTTTTAGACCTAAATAATTGTTATTTGGTGCCAGTTAAGCATGAACATTATATCTGGATCTTGTTTGATGCAGACGGTTATTCATTTAAGACAGAGAATAATGGTTGTTCTATTTATATGAATAATATCTTTATGGTCATGCACCCTTGAAGAATGGTCTATTTTATTGAATCTCGATAGTAGTAATACACATATTCATAGTGTTGAAACCAAAAGATGCAGAGTTGATAATGATAATGCAACTTATTTGTGGCACTTGCCGCTTGGGTCATATCGGGTAAAACGCATGAAGAAACTCCATATCGATGGGCTTCGAATCACTTGATTATGAATCACTTGGTACTTATGTAACCGTGCCTCATGGGCAAGATGACTAAAGCACCGCTTCTCCGAACTATGGAGCGAGCAACTGATTTGTTGGAAATCATACATACCGATGTTTGTGGTCCAACGAATGTTGAGGCACGCAAGGGTATCGTTATTTTCTCACCTTCACAGATGATTTGAGCAGATATGGGTATATCTACTTAATGAAACACAAATCTGAAACATTTGAAAAGTTCAAAGAATTTCAGAGTGAAGTGGAAAATCATCGTAACAAGAAAATAAAGTTTCTACGATCTGATCGTGGAGGAGAATATTTGAGTTACGAGTTTGGTTTACATTTGAAACAATGTGGATTAGTTTAGAACTCACGCCACCCGAACACCACAGAGAAATGGTGTGTCCGAACGTCGAATCGTACTTTACTTGATATGGTGCGATCTATGATGTCTCTTACTGATTTACCGCTATCGCTTTTGGGGATATGCTTTAGAGACGGCCGCATTCACGCTAAATAGGGCACCATCTAAGTCCGCTGAGACGACACCGTATGAACTGTGGTTTGGCAAGAAACCAAAGTTGTCGTTTCTTAAAGTTTGGGGCTGCGATGCTTATGTGAAGAAACTTCAACCAGATAAGCTCGAACCCAAATCGAGAAATGTGTCTTCATAGGATACCCAAAGGAGACTGTTGGGTACACCTTCTATCACAGATCTGAAGGCAAGATTTTGTTGCTAATTCGGATCCTTTCTAGAGAAGGAGTTTCTCTCGAAAGAAGTGAGTGGGAGGAAAGTAGAACTTGATGAGATAATCAGATTCTGCTCCCTTATTGGAAGGTAGTTCACCACAAGAAATGGTTCTGTGACAACTACACCAATTAGTGAGGAAACTAATGATGTTGATCATGAAACTTCAGATCAAGTTGCTACTGAACTTCGAGGTCAACTAGAGTAAAATACGCACTGAGTGGTACGGTAATTCTATTCTCGAAGTCATGTTACTTGACCATGGCGAACCTACAAACTATGAAGAAGCGATGGTGAGCCCAGATTCCGCGAAATGGCTGGAAGCCATGAAATCTGAGATGGGATCCATGTATGAGAACAAAGTATGGACTTTGGTTGACTTGCCCGATGATCGGCAAGCCATTGAGAATAAATGGATCTTTAAGAAGAAGACTGACGCTTATGGTAATGTAACTGTCTACAAAGCTCGAGATGTTGCGAAAGGTTTTCGACAAGTTCAAGGGGTTGACTACGATGAGACTTTCTCACCCGTAGCGATGCTTAAGTCTGTCCGAATCATGTTAGCAATTGCCGATTTTATGATTATGAAATTTGGCAAATGGATGTAAAACTGCATTCTTGAATGGATTTCTAGAAGAAGAGTTGTATATGATGCAACCAGAAGGTTTTGTTGATCCAAAGGGTGCTAACAAAGTGTGCAAGCTCCAATGATCAATTTATGGTCCGTGCAAGCCTCTCGAGTTGGAATAAACGCTTTGATAGTGTGATCAAAGATATGGTTTTATATGCACTTTTGGAGAAGCTCGTATTTACAAGAAAGTGAGTGGGAGCTCAGAGCATTTCGATATTATATGTAGACGACATATTATTGATTGGAAATGATATAGAATTTCTGGATAGCATAAAAGGGTACTTGAATAAAAGTTTTTCAATGAAAGACCTCGTGAAGCTGCTTACATATTGGGCATCAAGATCTATAGAGATAGATCAAGACGCTTAATTGACTTTCACAAGCACATACCTTGATAAAGTTTTAAAAAGTTCAAAATGGATCAAGCAAAGAAAGGTTTTTTACTTGTATTACAACGTGTAAGATTGAGTCGACTCAATGCCCCACCACAATGAAGATAGAGAGAAATGAAAGATGTTCCTATGCTTCAGCCATAGGCTATGTCATGTATGCAATGCTGTGTACCGACCGACGATGCTTAGCAAGAAGCTTGGCAGGAAGGTACCAAAGTAATCCAGAGTGGATCATCGGACAGCGGTCAAGAACATCCTGAAATACCGAAAAGGACTAAGGATATGTTTCTCGATATGGAGGTGACAAAGAGCTAGTCGTAAATGGTTACGCCGATGTAAGTTTTGACACTCGATCCGACGATTCTAAATCGCAAACCGGATACGTGTTTTTATTAAACGGTGGAGCTGTCGCTTCTCGCAGTTCTAAACAAAGCGCCGTGGCGGGATCTACATGTGAAGCGGAGTACATAGCTGCTTCGAAGCAGCAAATGAAGGAGTCTCGATGAAAGAGTTCATTTCCGATCTAGGTGTCATACCTAGTGCATCGGGACCAATGAAGATCTTCGTGACAATATCGTGCAATTGCCTTGGCAAAGGAATCCAGATTTCACAAGAGGACCAAGCATATCAAGAGACGCTTCAATTCCATTCGGGACCAAGTCCAAGTGGGAGACATAGAGATTTGCAAAATACATACGGATCTGAATGTTGCGACCGCTGACTAAGCCTCTTCCACGAGCAAAACATGATCAGCACCAAGACTCCATGGGTGTTAGAATCATTACTGTGTAATCTAGATTATTGACTCTAGTGCAAGTGGGAGATCAAGGAAATATGCCCTAGAGGCAATAATAAAGTTATTATTTATTTCTTATATCATGATAAATGTTTATTATTCATGCTAGAATTGTATTAACCGAAACATAATACATGTGTGAATACATAGACAAACAGATAGTCACTAGTATGCCTCTACTAGACTAGCTCATTAATCAAGATGGTTATGTTTCCTAACCATAGACATGTGGTGTCATTTGATTAATGGGATCACATCATTAGGAGAATGATGTGATTGACATGACCCATTCCGTTAGCTTAGCACTTGATCGCTTAGTATATTGCTATTGCTTTCTTCATGACCTATACATGTTCCTCGTAACTATGAGATTATGCAACTCCGCTTACGGAGGAACACTTTGGTACTACCAAACGCCACAACGTAATCGGGTGATTATAAAGGAGTACTACAGGTGTCTCCAAAGGTACATGTTGGGTTGGC